>JAJONR010013001.1:0-13984 GCA_029582245.1 Solanum etuberosum | reverse complement strand
CCCCCCCCCCCCCCCCCCCCCGCCAAAAAAAAAAAGAACATGATCTCAGCTTACTTTTCCAGAGGAGATAGATTATCGATTTTACCCAAACAGATAAGTTGGGTAGAGAATATAAGTTCTACAGTGCTGTGCTGAAGCTGTATCTACCAAAACCTCTGAGATATGATAGTGGAGTTTACAAGCTCCCGATTATTTAAGGTATTGGGAGCCGTTCATTATTGTATTTAGCAGCTCTCTTCTTATCTTCTTCCTTTTTTCTTTGATTAGGTCACTTGAGATGGTTCGATCATGTTTTGCATCGACCTACAGATGCACCGGTTCATACGGGTGTAACTAGAGTGAGTGAAGGTGTTAAAAAGTGACAAGGTAGACCTAAAATCACAGAAGGAAGTTGTCTCGAAAGACCTAAAAAATTTTGGACCAATGTAGACTTAACTAAAGATAGGACACAATGGAAGAAAAAGATCCACATTGGTAATATCTGCTAGTTCAGAATATGTTTGAGTCTTGTTAGTACATTTTTTTAACCTGTTTGTCACAGACTCTGACTTCAACTAAGCACGCGTGCGATACTTGACAACTTGTTCACTATCTTGCTTTGCCTAGTTGGCCTAAGACACTAGGAATCACTAAGAGAATGGTAGAAAGAACACATGAGAATTGCCAAAGAAATTTTGTATTAGAGAGGAGAGGACTTGAATTGTTCGCTTGATGGTTTTACAAATGAATGGCCCCTATATATATACTAGTCATCTGGGGACTAATGGGTAAATAATAATTGTTACACAAGTCCTTCCATATTTACAAGTAGGTTCCTCTCTCTAGAATTCTTTACATGCGTAGAATATTCTAAGAGGCCTTCCAAGAAAGTTTTCTAGGTAGTCCATAGGAATCTAGAGTCTTTCCAAGAAAACTCTCCATGGTTCTGGAATCTTTGCACAATGATAGCTTCTTTCTTATGTAAGCCTCCCACGTGGCAAATATATGTGTCAAATGGAACTTATATGGCGTGATGACATGTGGGTTATGATACACTCTCCCACCTGATGTTGCAATGACCACGGCGCAATGTTGTTGCATGAATTCTCAAATCTTGTCTTTGAATTGCCACAAGTCTTGATATTGCTCCCATGCAGCCTCCACTGATGATTGTGCCTTCCAATGAATGAGGAACATGGACGTGGCTTTCCCTTGTTTTTGCCTAGACTGGTAATTAATGATGGTCTCGGTTGCCTTGGTCGGCGCCTTCCATTCTTGGATAGCCTGTATCTTAGATTCATCCATGCATTGCTCACCATTACTAACGACATGGCCCTAGAAGTGCACCTTTGATTGTGCAAACTCACATTTCTCCCTCCCACAAAACTTGGAAAACCTTTCTTAAATTCACCATGTGCTCCTCTAAGGTGTCGTTGTAGATGACTATGTCGTCAGGGTTATCAAAAGAAGCCTTTACTGACCAAAATAATCTGGTGAGAAGATGGAGAAACAAGGACCAGGCTGCAGAATATTTTGGTACCAGTAAGTACAATACACAAAGAAGATACATGAGTATCTTATCATGAGGCAGATCAGATTATTCTTCTTGAGGTAGCCATGAATGCAACCACCAATGCAGAAATGGCTATCAAAAATCCAGGTTCAATGGCACACAAGAATTGAGGAATTTAATAACTTTTGATGTCAAATTCAAAAGTAGTGGCTGTGGCACTAGAAAAAAGGAGAAAGGGAAGAGTCAATATGACCATGAAGCTCAAATAAGTCGTGGAATATCAAGGATTAAATGATTTAAGGAAACGGAGAAATGTGAAGAGTTTGATTCAAGATTAGAAGAAGGGAATGTGCAGAAAATAGTCAAACAAATTTGGGGTGGGAGATGGATTAGAAGTGCAAGTTTAGAAGCAAGTGGAACTAGAGGTGGGGTTCTAGAGTGAGTATGGAAAAGGGAGATTGTTTGGATTGGAGCATACACCTTATGATGTAAATTTGAGGCTCAGTTACAAAAATGTGTCACATTATTGAAGTATATGCTCCCAACAGTAAAGTGGAAAGGAAATCAGTATGGGAGAATTAAGTGTTGTTGATTTATGGAAGGTCTGAAATCTTTGAGTTCCTTTGCCCCCATCTTCTAGGGAATCAAGGCAATATAAGTTGCATTGAAATTCTTTTCCAACATTTCCTGAGAGAGGAAATTATGAAAAGCCTCCACAATCTCTTGTTTAAGCACATCCCAACATTTCAAAGAGAATCCTATTGTAAAACCATCAGGGCTGGGGGCTTTATCTATTGCACACTTCTTCAAACATTCACACACTTCCTGTTCATAAAATTTATCTTGCAGGGCCTCTTTTTCATTTTCTGAAATTGCAGGGTGATTGCTAAGATTTCCACTGGATCTCCATTCTTCTGTTTTTGTATAAAGTTTCTTGTATAAAGAAATGATCTCCCCCTTGATTCTGTCAGGTTCAACTATACTCTCTTAGTCTCTTCCTATGCCATAATTTGATCAATACAGTAGTATCTCTTATGTGCATTAGCAGTTTGGTGGGAAAACTTGGTGTTCCTGTCCCACTCTTTGAGCCATAAGCCTCTAGATCTCTGTCTCAAGAACACCTCTTCATTCTTAAGGCTTTCGGCTTTCTTCATATTCCATGAAGGCAGTAGCTTTCTTTACAATTTCCTCCTCTGTCAATTCTCTGCTTTCTAATATGGAATCTAAATCAGCCAATTGACTCAACAATTTAGATTTTTGAAGCCTCAAGTTCCCCTGCTCCATTCTTTAAGTTTACCATTGAGAGCTTTAAGTTTACAAGCCAGAATGTAATTTGGCTTCCAGAGAAGGCAAAGGAAGACCACCAACTTTTGATTCTATCAACAAAACCTTCAGAGTTTAACCACCAATTCTCGAATTTAAAATATGATTTAGTATGTCGCCGGTGATCACATAGAAAAGCTACTGGAACATGGTCTAAAATCAATCTCCACAAAGGAAGCCCAACATCCTATGCAAACTCGATTGAGAAAGCACATGACCATGTCAACTGGAGTTCATCCAAAGAAACTGAGACAGAAGTGGATCAATTGGGTGAAATTCTGAATCTCAACTGTAAAATTTTCATCCTATTAATACGACACCAGAAGTTTTTTTCAGTTCACATAGAGGGATAAGACAAGGGAATCCCCTATCCCTTTCTTATTTATTATAGCAATGGAGGATCTTAACAACATGCTTAAGATTGCTAAGACAAATGGGAAGAGTCGGGATTTTGAAGTTGCCAGAAACACAGAGAAAATAATCTAGAGATCATTCATCTACAATATGTTGATGATACTCTAATTTTACGTGATGCGGATGAGGAATAATTGCTGTTTTTGAGATTAATTGTGGTTTTTCTGAAGGCATCTATGTGCTTCACATTAACTGGAATAAGAGCCACCTTATTCCAATTAATTTGGTACCTATATGGAGTATCTGACACAGATTATGGGTGGTGTATTGGGTACCTTGCCTTCAGTATAACTTGGCATGCCTTAGGGAGCAAAATCAAAATCCAAAGAAATCTGGAATTCAATTTTGGAGAAGTGTGAGAAGAAGTTGTCCAGATGGAGATCACAATATTTATTATTGGGAGGCAGACTAACTTTGACAAACTTTATTTTAGATGTTTTACCAACATATATGATGTCCCTATTCCATATCCCTCAGGCTGCTACTCATAGGAGGGATAAATTCAGGAGATCTTTACTTTGGCAAGGTAATAAAGAAAGAAGAGGTTTCCATTTAGCAAATGGAAAAATCTTATTAGAAGGAAAAGTCAAGATGGGTTAGGTATCAAAAACCTCAAGAATCCGAGTAAAGCTCTAAAGGTGAAATGGCTACGGAGGTACTCTCAGGATTCCCAAATCTCTAGATAATTGGGTCTCTAAAGAAGTTACTACCCCTTATGGTGTAAGTCTCTAGAGATCCATTAGGTCCTACTGACCTTTCTTAAAAGTGAGTCTGATGTCAAGGTTTTCAATGGCAACAAAACTCTTTTTTGGACAGACAATTGGATGGGTTCTACTAGCTTATAAGCTCCATTCCCTGATAGTTTTGCTCTGGCCCAACATCAATACAAAACGGTAGCTGAGATGTGGAACCATCAGAGATGGGACTTAATACTCGGAAGACCTTTGAATGACTGGGAGATTCCAAGGCTGACTGAGTTGTACAAGTTTTTGGAGACATTTAAAGGACGAAAATGAGAGTGAACTGTTTATGGTGGAAGGGACATAGCAAATATGTGTACAAGATAAGGGATGGGCACAATATTTTAAATCAAGTTGAGCCAGTTATTACCAACTGTCCATGGAAGTACATTTGGAAGATTAAAACCCCTCATAAAGTAGCATGTTTCACTTGGCTCTTGGCCAATGAGTCTGTCCTTGTTCATGAAAATCTGGAAAAGAGGGGGATATCCTATGTTCAAGATGTTCTTTGTGTGGTAATAATGTTGAGACAGTTAATCACCTGTTTCTACACTGTCTAATCACTGATCAACTGTGGAAGATTACTATCAATCTCAAAGGCATCTCATGGACAATGACTAGTAAGATTGTCGACACTCCTTTCAGCTGGGAGGAAGCTGGAGTTGGTGCAAGAAGCAGAGATAGATGGAGGATTATCCCAGCATGTATTTGGTGGACAATGTGGAGAGAAAGATATGCCAGATGTTTTGAAGATAGGAGTTGCAATGTGCAGAAATTCAAGCTCAACTGTATATTGTTTTTCTGTTTTTGGTGTACAAAGGCTTATTCTGATGATACTGAAACAATCCTTAGATGTTTTGGAATCTGTGTGAGACTGTAGGTTCAGTCTAGAATTTATTCTCTTACTCTTCTGTAAATATGCTTTTTCCAGTACTAAGGTAGTACTGAATTTAATACAAACTGTTGCCAGATTTTAAAAAAAAATAATGGTGGATAGATGTCAACCACTAACCCTTGCATCACATTTTGCGATACAGAATGCTCTCATTGCTGAAGTCTGCATTTTAATAGTACATTCAATTTGATTGCTTATTTGTGTCAAGATATCTTCATGCTTCCAAAATAACTCTGTTTACATGGTCCGTGCTACATCGTTGGATGTAAACTACCTAGAGACTAGATAACAGAGAAGCAAATTCTCCCATTATTATTTTTATGTGAAAGCAAAGTAATGAACCGGACACATTTATTTCTTCTAAGCAAGGAACACCTAGTCCTCCATAGCGATAATTTCTTCTTATGGCTGACAAAATAAGTGTCTTTCTTCATAAAGATTAAAACAAAAATGATCTTTTATATAATCAGGTTTAGAGAGCATAAATTTACCTTGAATAATGCTATAACAACTGAGAAAAAACTCATAAATGCTGTTGCAAATATTAAAGGTCTTGAAAGGACAGCTGGTCTTCTGAATACATAAGTCTGAAAAGTGAAATACTTTTGTCAGGAAATGAGAGGAGCACCAGACATAAAGGTGATTCAGGTAGTCTACAAGACTACAACTTTACACATACTTGATCTCATTTTTACTCAACAGGAATATAATATATTTACAACAGACTGACAAACAGATATGTATTTGTTAACCTTGGACAGTTTTAAATGCGATGATTAGGAAGAATGCACAAGGAAATAGATATGAGTTTCCAGATGATGACCCCCCCGCTTTTTCTTTTTCATAAATGAAGTTTAAACATCACATAACAGATAGCTATGTTGCTCGAACTCTTCAAAAATGTCGACGGGTGCATGTCGGATCCTCCAAAAATAGTGTATTTTTGAAGGATCCGATCCGACACGGGTGCGGCAACATATTTGGAGAGCCGAGCAACTTAGACAGATCGAAGGTTTTTGGTCCTTATCAAATGATACTTGTTCTGACATTTGAAATTTAGGTCTTCATATGGCACAGTAAATACTTTAATCTATACATTCTCTGTGGGCAAATCAAAAAGATAAGCATGAACTGTAGAAATAGAAATTAACATAGACCTGAATATGCAAATAAAAAGCTATCTGAACTATCACCGCTCGTACAGCAAAGATGCACATTGCAGCAACCACAGCAAATCTCTTCCATCTCAAAAGTGGTAGCTGAAAATGTAGAAGCATTTTGAGAACACCAATTAGAAACCTTTCCTGTAATATCATACACATTTTACTGATCTTACACCCACGCATGGAAGTGAAATCATTCAAGTTAGGAAAACTCTCTGGACAGCATCTAATTCGTCACCCTCTCCCAAGCTTCATTTCTGACCTATCATATTTATTCCTACCACTTACTGTCATGCACTTCTGAGAGCAATTATAGTTACATGTGAAGAAGATGAAATTTCACTGGAACGCAATTAAAATTGCAGAAGTCTGGTTTCCAGTCAGCCAGACCGCATAATTATTCATGGCAGTATTTGTTCTTCCTTATTATGGCGTCCTTTTTATCAAATTGTAACGATAAAGCCATAACTAATGAGACAAGCAACAAAACACACAGATCTGATATGATAGTACAAATCACAACTAAGAGGGAGACACTTGAATTTGCAGGAGGATCTTTAACACTCTTTTGAAGCTAAAATGGTGGTAGAACCATAGAAGAATCTAGAATAATCCTCTATAAAATTGTTGCATGAGAAATCAAGCTGTAACATTTACTCCCTTCATAAAAAAATATACAACAGTTCCAATTTTGCGGTGTCCCAAATGGTTTGACGTCACTCCACTTCTTCAACAACTCTACAATTTTTAAGATTACTTTTTTTTTTTTTGAGATTACTTACAATATTCAAATTTTAAACTTTAATGTGATGTTTTCTATATCAGACTAACTTTTCAACCACTACTTCAATAGTTACTACCGCTACTACTAATATAATAGACAAGTCAAACTAATGTTTATACTCCGTGTCCAGTCAAGTACTGTTATATAAAATGGGACAAAGGGAGTATTATGTTGAAGATATTCTTTCAACTGGTAAAGACAGAGACTCTTGAAAAACAAAATTAAGAAAAAAGGTAAGAGATGCCTGATGACCCAACCCAGTCACTTATTTATATCATCAAATGAGTTCATAAACATTAGTAATGGATGTGAAATTAAGATAGACATGACACATCACATGTTCAGTCTCAAGAAGCAAACCAGAGAGAAAATACAACTCTCTTATTAAGGAATTAAACTACAAACAAGATAAAACAGATGCACTATTTCCTTCACAATTAGGGGCAGGACATAGTTATCATTTTCTTAGATAGGGAACATAGTTAGTTGATCATTTTCTGAAAACTCAAAAGAACACGACAAGCCCTCTGGCTTCAAATTTACCTTCTGAAGAATCATTTTTTTTTATCAAGTAAAATATTTCATTGATCATAACAAGGCCATTATGGCCATATACAAGAGGTATACCAAAAAAGGAGAGACCTACAAAATATGGTTCTCTCCAAAAGACACCCAATCTTCATACAAACAAGAACTAAATGGGTGTACCAAAAGAACATAAAGAGATCAGAAACTACTTCGACTACTTCTCCACTGAGCAAAGCTCATCTCCACCCCTTCAAAAGCTCTACTATTCCTCTCTTTCAAAGTGACCCGCAAAAAAGCAAGAGGAGTAACACGCCAAGCCTTGTGCCTTCTTCTCCTAGCTCCACTCTTCCAGCTGAAGATCAACTCTTTTATGGATTTTGGCATAACCCAAGAAACACCAAGCCAACTAAAAATATCCCACCATAACCTCATTGATAGTTTCCAATGTAACAAAATAAGATCCACATCCTCGCCTGCGTCCATACATAGGAAACACCAGCTTATGCAAACAACCTTTATTTTCCTAAGATTCTCCGTCATCAATAGCATCCAAGGATGTGGCCTAGTGGTCAAGGAAGTGGTTGAGAACCCTGAGGTCTCAGGTTTAAACTCAGGGGAGACAAAAAAACACTAGGTGATTCTTTCAATCTGTCCTAGCCTTGGTGGACAGAGTTACTTGGTACTTGTTGTTGGTGGGAGGTGGCAGGTATCCCGTGGAATTAATCTAGGTGCGTGAATGCTGGTCAGGACACCACGGTCATCAAAAAAAAAAGATTCCCCATCATCAATATTATCCTCTAGTAACCAACCACGTGAAGAAGCACACCTTCCTCGGAACCTTAGGTACTTTGCTTCCGGCGAAGGTAAATAGTAAAAAGTTCCCCTAGAACAAGAGTGTTGAGGCTTTCATCGAAACAAAGAGACTGAAACATAAGGGAAACTATCATTCTTCGCCCTAACCAAAAGTTTCTCATAGAAAGACTAGACAAAGAGTACTTTGTTATTTCTCAACTTCCAACTCAAAGTATCGAGTTTATCGATTGGCTCACATTGCTTGTGAAGTAAAGCTAGCAATCTCTAAAGCTCATTCACCTCCCAATCATGGAAATTTCTCCTAAACCTCAAATCCCAAAAAATCCCATCCCCATTGCCCCCCTAACTTGTCGAGCCCCCCTAACTTGTTGGACAGACAATTCCCTTTGGCAAGAGGTCCTATACGAGGAATCATCCTTTAGAACCAAACCTCCACACCACTTCTTATCATAACAACCTAACTTTATCCCCAACCACTACCTTAAAAGCAATGTTTTCGTTAAAAGTTTCCCACCCTTTCAAAATATTTCTCCACACACCACAACCAAAATGCATAGTAACCACATTTGTTCTCCATCCCCCTTCTATTACTGTTACTCCATATTTATCTGCTATCACCCCTCTCCATGCATATTGTCCCTCCACCCCAAATCTCCACACCCACTTGCCAAAAAGTGAAAGCTTGGAGCAGGGTGATGGACAAGACTGTGTTAGGCGTCTTATCAAGGGTTTATGTGCTGCAGTTGGTGGTGCTAGTACCTTATCGATTACCCATCTTTTATTTGCGGATGATCCTTTGGTGTTATGTGATGCAGATGAGACTCTGTTAGACTACCTTGGACAAGTGTTGACTTGGTTTCGGGTGGTATCGGGGCTTAAAATTAATCTTAGAAAATGTGAGATCTTTTTGTTGGTGTAGTAGACAACACAGACGTGCTTGCTCAAGTTTTACATTGCAGGGTATGGGTTCTCCCTACTGCTTACCTTGGATTACCTCTAGGTGCGTCTAACAAGGATCTCAACATTTAGAATCTAGTCATTCAGAGGGTAGAGAAGAGGCTAGTAGGGTGGCAAAAGAGATATTTGACTAAAGGACGAAAGGAAGTGCTTATTAAGAGCACTTTATCTAGTATTCCTACTTATTGCATATCTTGTTTAATGCATCTACATTTGTTATATGAAAGTTGAAAAGGTTGCAAAGAAATTTTTTCTTTGGGATGTGGTGGATGGGGCTAAGAAGTTTCACTTAGTTCGTCGAGAAACCATGACAACACTTAAATGGTGAAGAGGGCTTAGGGTTAAAGACTTGAACATTATTAACATTGAGAAAAGATGATAGGTGATAGAGGATTGCTCTGCCTCGAACCCCTCAAACTACCAAAGAAACCACAAGGATTGTCATTTGCCAAAATGGAGTATCTCATAAAAGAGATGCAAAAACTGATCCCTTCTCCTGAAACTCATCAATAATGCTCAAAACATCAACTTTTATCATGCTCCGACAACATTGAAAGAAAGTCAATGTGAAGCTATCTGGACCTGGAGCCTTGTCACCCGCACAACACTCTACCGCCACACCCACCTTATCATCAAAAGCCCTATCTTATTCTAACCAAACACTATTATCCCCACCAATCTGATTGAAACCCAATCCCCCAACCTCTCTAGATTTGGCCTCCACTCCAATTCTTCCTTGAACAACAATTCGTAAACGATAGAATTAAAGGATTGCACCCTCTACTTCCTCCTCCCCCACATGTAACTCTGCCAACCTCCCTCTACTGATTCTATCAAATTTCTCCTCCTATTAGCAACTGCTACCCTATGAAAGAATTGTGTTAGAATTTCCCTCTTCCAACCGCAACACCCTCGATTTTCGTCTCCAACTAGTCTCTTGAGCCAAAGCCAAAGAAGCTAACTCCTCTTTTAAAATGACTTTCTTCTCTTTTTTTCCCCTTTAGTCTAACTTCATACCCACCTCTAATCTTTCTAACTCCACCACCTCATTCAAAATCTCCCTCATCTTCACCTCTATCCTCCCAAACACTTTCTTATTCCACACCCTTATGTCTTTCTTGAGCATCTTCAATTTTTTCCAAGTATGAAAGGTCTCCCCTCTAGGGCATAGCTACTCCACCACCCGACTACTCTATCACCAAATCTTGTCACTAGTAGCCACATGTTCTCGAATCTGAACGGGGATCTCATCCTACTACCCCTTCCACCATCCAACATGATGGGTGAACGATTTGAAAACAACGTGGGAGAGGATATTGGATCACACAAGTTGCCAACTCCTCCCAAGTACACAAAATATGTCCCGCCGAGATTTAGAATTTGAGTCCAACCTAGACCAAGTGAAATTAACACCAGTCAAAGGTAAATCAGTAAGGAGATAGTTATCTACAAACTCTGAGAACTCCTCCATAGCCTTGGATATTACCCTACACCCCAACGTTTCCTTCAAGAATCTTATGGTATTAAACCCCCTTCCCCAATATCCAAGGATTCTCCTACCCCTCCATACATGCCCTTCCTTCTCCCCCAAAAGCAACCTTAGACCCTTTCCCTACAAGGCCATACACCCCCCACCCCCACAAAACCCCATTCTACTCCATCCCCAATGTTTCTAAATCATACCCCAATCATGAACTCCCCCATAAAAACCTCCATACTCTCCAACTTCCGATCATCCCAAAGAACTAAAATTCCTCCATCGTTCCCACGTACAGGCATATAATCGTATTTTACCCACCTCCCTCCCCATATACTCCTTACAATTCCCATTCGTCAAAGTCTCCATTTTGTCTCTTGAATACAAATAACCACAACAACTATAATCTAAATAAAAAACCCTATAACTCCACTAGACCCCCTAATGTTCCTTACCCACCCCCTTATTTCTCCTCCCATATACCAAAAGTTACACCCCCCCCCACAAACACAATATGCTCCCTTGTGGGTAACTTTTTTTTCTCTGCTTATCCTCATTTTTGCTTTCCCTCTAGCCTCCGTATCAATACTAATCAAGAGATCAATGACTTGTCCCTCCATACCTTCAAAAGGCACCCCTATAACTCCACTAGACCCCTTAATGTTCCTTACCCACCCCCTTATTTCTCCTCCCTTATACAAAAAGCTAACCCCTCCCAACCCTACCATTTCTTTATCCTCACCGTTGTTTCCCCTCTAGCCTCCTTACTTATACTATTCAAGAGATCAATGACTTGCCCCTCCATACGTTCAAAAGGCACCCCCTAAAAGTTTCCCACTTCCAAAAAAGTCCCACACACGTCCCCAGTGTTTCTGAAAAGCTCATTGCACCATAGATGAAGAGCCAAACGAGTGACAACCACCACTCCACACTCTTCTCTTCTCCTTTGCAACTCCAGCACTATATCCTCGTTGGGAAACCTCAACATGAACACAGACTCTCCCATGGAAGTCACTATAATCCATGGCTTCACAACCCAAACCTCCGCAGCCCAAGAAGCTACCAAATCTGGCGAAGTCACCCTTTTTTCAATCTTCCCACCAAGCAAAAAAGCAAGAGAAGTTTCTCTCTAAGATGTGCCCGTCAATAACCTAAACCTTGGTTCAAGATCACCCTTTAGCCTTCAGCAACCCCCATCCAGAGACAGAGACAACGCTGGGGCAGACAACATCTCCTTGTAGGTGAACATTCTTGCTTCTAGATAGGAGTCTCTCTCTCTATAACCCATTCAAAGAGAACATTTGCTGAAGAATCATTAACAGTTAAAGAACTTTATCAGTTATACCAGTCTAAATTTGAGGATCAAATTACTACTACCAAATGACACTTCAAGGGTAATTAGATTGACACTTCAAAAATGTAAAAGAAAGATAAGTCAACCACAAAACTAAGCAAAAACTCAAGATACTAAGAACAAGTAGCAAACTGATTTTGCCTTAATGCCAGAACCCCAGGTTTACCTCTCATAGGAACAAAAACTCTTGGACCCATTAGAAGCTAATCAAATTCAAAGGGGAGAACCATTAATCATCAGTTGGTGGATCAATAAGATTATAAGTGAATTATGATACGAAGACTTAGGAAAGGTACTGTATTACGGAATAGCTTCTGTGCATAAAAGGAGGTTAACAATACCCATCATTCCTGCAGTGTTATTTATCCCCCATTAGTAGGATAATACAACAGAACCATGGAGTAATATGGTGTTAAGAGAACCCAGTTCCTGCATATTAAGTATAAAACATAAACTAATACAATCATCTGTGTTTTGCAACCAGATGTCAACCATGATCTGAGGCATAATAAATCTTTTGCCACAGTACAAACGAACATTCGACATCAACATGGGATATTCTAGTGCCTTTTATCTGACACAAAATGACTGAATTTTTTATGATTATGATTGCAAGTTTTTTCTATTCTTAACTTACCTGCTACAATAATGTCAAGGGAAAAAGAGAAAGAAACACTGCAACACAATTTCCAATTTCCATTTCCTTTTATATAACAAAAAGAATTTGTGATATCAAGCTACTCTGTAAAGAACAGCGGTGTTTATTCTATTTTAAATGAATAAATAAATTCTTAATCTTGGTAATCAACAATTAGTGGCAAAAATGAAATCAACTCACATTTATTGAATAGGCAGTTCCCAGTACAAAACTGATGAAAAGAGCCCAAAATAAAGGCCAGGAACCAACGATCCATCCAAGCCAAAAACTCTGAAAGGAGGAGAAGAGTTATATCTGTAGTCATGAAATGAGCACATGAATATCTACGGATGGAATTTTAATCCTTTTGAAAATTGAAATTGGAAGTTCACATGCTATGTCATGATTCCTTCAATTTATATTCAATGAATGTAGAGCAGTAACAGAAGTACAGAACATCAGCCAGTGAAGAATAACCACCCAAGAATTGAGCAACCAATATTTTGGCCTCTGTGACTAAGGATGATACCAAGCCTTCTAGTGCAGACTGCGGATACTTGAATGAGCTTCAAGCTTTTCATATTTAGAACCCTTTTACCTTTAGACTCACAAACTATATCACTAAGATATACTATTTTGTTACAGAAAAAGATGAACACAAGATGCAAACAGCAACCCTAATTTTTTGGGGGAATAACCGAGAAATCTCCGAGGGGCAAGGGCAATAGCAACCCCAAGTTCTCCAAGTTTGAAACTGCTAATAAAGGGTGGAAACAAGGTATGTCAACAAAATACTCTGCATCTTACCTTCTCAGGACCTTCATATGGAGGATGCTGCTTTTAAGTAATCTAAACAGTAAAGCACATAAGCATATAATCTTCCCAGCAGCTAAAAGTATAACCAACAGAACAAAACCTGAAGCTTACATGCCCAAAACAAACTTTTGAGCATTATGTCAGGTAGGATATTTAAAATCAGACTCTGCTTTAAAGAAAATCATGTACCCAGACCCCAACAAGTCTGAGGGACAAAAGGGATAACAATATTCACTAACCCCCAACATCCTCTCTACCTGCTAACTTTTCTTCTAACTCAATGAAGATTAGGCTGGGGAATCAAGAAGATAAATGTTTACCACATATATGGACAACTGCAATATAAGAGACGGAATGCATTCGCAGCTTGAGACGAACATTTTAGTGCTTAAAGGGAAGATTTTTATATTACCAAAATGGCAAAAGACGACACAACAATCACTCCAGTTTGTACAGAGTATTCCCCTGATGCCAATGGAAGATACGGCTTGTTTACCTGAAAAGACACTTCTCAATACTTCAGATGCCAAAGTAGAAAAAACTGCTGAAAAGTATTTTATCAACTAAGTAAGAAAAACTAAATATACTCCC
>JAJONR010013000.1:0-12227 GCA_029582245.1 Solanum etuberosum | reverse complement strand
TATAACAATTTTCTTAAAGATATCGATATGCTTGAAATGTAATTCAAGCGTCTTTGAATAAACTAGAATATCATCTATATAAACAATAATGAATTCTAGATAAGGATTGAAAATATCATTCATAATCTTCTGAAATTCAAAAGGAGCGTTTTCTAAGCCAAAAGGCATAACGTTCCATTCATACTGACCGAATGGGACATTAAAAGCAGTTTTGTAAGTATGCTCTTTAAAAATCTGAATCTGCCAATAACCTGATTTTAAATCAAATTTTGAAAATATATTGGCATCGTATAACCTGGATAAAAGATCTCTTTTATTCGGGATAGGATACCTAATCCATTTTAAATATTTGTTTAATGGTTTGTAATTTATTATTAACCTGGGAACTCCTCTTTCCTTTTCTGCAGCGTTATTAACATAAAATGCTGTGCAAGACCAAGATGACTTGGAAGGTTAATTTATACTTTATATCTAAAGCATGCCCAGAAGCAGATTCTTGAAATGGAGAATTGATTATTAATCAAAATAGTGCAATTAACAAACCACTTTTGAGCGGTAACAATCTGCATCATACCAAGAAGAGAGTCAGATTTATAACCAGTATCTTCTTCGAGGTCTTGGTCTTCTTTGGAAATTTCTTTTCCTTTGACCTTTAGCTGTTTTTCTGATTTGAAATTTCTGACATCTTTTCCTTTATTTAAGCTTTACCATATGTTTGTATGTGTTGGTCATGGAAACAACAACTCGTATTAATATTTAGAACAGTAAATTTTAGATTTAACAAACATAAAAATTATATTTGTATGCTATAACTATAGTTTTCATAATTGTGCTCCATAGCAAACTTTATATTTGCTATCATTATTAATCTGTATATTTCGGTATACATATACATAAAAATTTGTAGTTGTATATTTCGGTATACATATACATAAAAATCTGTATATGTATATGTAACTGTATTTTGTATATATATTTTTTTGTTGTGATTTTCAGTCGTATATGTATATGTGTATTACATGTATTTAAATATAAATCTGTATATGTATATGTAACTGTATTTTGTATACAAATAGATTTGTATACAAATCTCTCTCCCACTTTATACAAACACAAATTATACATTGTATTTTGTATAATTTGTGTTTGTATAAAGTGAGAAAGAGAGAAAGGCAAAAGAGAACTAGGCAGTGGAAGATTTGTATTGTATAATTATAAGTGTATAGGACGAAGATATATGTATTTGCATGTGTATATACAAATTTCTCTCGCTTTATACAAACAAAAATGTAATTTATACATTTGTGTTTGTATAAAGTGAGAGAGGCGAGGGAGAGACTGGCGAGATTCGCTGGGGAGAGAGGCGAATGACAACTGTTTGCTACGGGTTACAATTAAATCAAACTATGGTTATAGCATTTAATTAGAATTAATAGTTTGCTATTTTATACAATTTTTTCTATTTAGAATATTAAAAATTATGTACTCCTTTTGGGCCCGTCTCATCAAGATTGATGGTTTAAAGTCAAATTTTATAAAAAGAAATATTTTTTTAGTTGGCATCTATAAAATATTCTTTTTGCTTTAGTTGGCTTTTTTCTTTTAGTAAGATTTGGAGATGATAGGATGTACACAGATTTTACAATGAATGTTCCTACAATTGTATAGATTTAATGAACATGGTGGTCAGGCAATATTTGGATGTGTTCCTCATTGTGTTCATAAATGACATCTTGATCTATTATCGGAGTGAGGATGAACATGTCGATCATTTGTCGTGCAACTTCTCAAGGACCGTCAGTTGTTTGCTAAGTTTAGCAAGTGTGAGTTTTGGTTGAGATCGGTGACATTCCTTATCCATATAGTCTGAGGAGAAGGTATTCAAAGTTGATCTTAAGAAGACCCAGGCAGTTAACAACTGGCTTAGACCTCTCTTTCCCTCAAATATTATGAGTTTTTTTTTGGATTTGATCGGTTACTATCGAGGGTTTGTAGAGAAATTTTATCTATTGTTTCTCCTTTAATTTGACTTCTTTGACTCAGAAGAAAGTTCAATTTCAATGATCCAAATCCCGTGAGAAGAGTTTTCAAGAATTGAAGACTCAGCTTACTTCAACCCCGATTTTCATTTTACCAAAACGTTTCAATGATTTTATTGTGTATTGTGATGCCTCAAGAATCGGTCTTGATTGTATTTTGATGTAAATAGTAAGGTCATAGACTATGCTTCTAGGCAACTTAAGGATTATGAGAAGAATTACCCAACTCATGATTTGGAGTTGGGTGCGTGGCTTTTGCCTTAAAGATATGGAGACACTATTTCTATGGTGTCCATGTAAATGTGTTCACCAATCATAAGAGCTTTCAATGTGTTTAAACAAAATGATTTGAATCTCCGTCAACATAGGTGGCTTGAATTGTTGAAGAATTATGATATTAGTGTTTTTTACCATTCGAGTAAGGAAAATGTGATTGTTGATGCTCTTAGTAGATTGTCCATGAATAGCATTGCTCATGTTGAGGATGAGAAGAAAAAATTGGTTCGTGATGTGCACAGATTATCCCATTTACGAGTTCGTTTGGTTGATTCAGAGCATGGTGATGTTATTGTGTAGAATAGGTCAGAATCATCTCTTGTGGGAGGTTAAGGCAAAACAAAATGATGATTCAACTTTAGTTAAATTGAAGAAAACAATGCTCGGAAAAAAATATTGAGGCTTTCTCTCAAGGGCGAAATAGTGTGCTTCGTTATCAAGGTTGTTTGTATTGTGATCTACAAAAAGTCTATTAGTAAAATGGAATGAAAAAGGATATTATGAAATTTGTGGCTAAGTATCCAAATTACCAACAAGTGAAGAGCATCAGAAACTAGGAGGTATGACGGTCGAGCATCAGAAACTACGAGGTATGACCCAAGATATTAACATTCCTACTTGAAAGTAGGAATATTTGAATATGGACTTTATCATGAACTTACCTCACACTCGTCGGCAATATGATTCTCTTTGGGTTGTTGTAGATCGAATGACTAAGTTAGCGCCTTTTCTTCTTGTGAAAACCTCCTATTCAGTCGAGGACTATGCTAGGCTCTATATTCGGGAGATGATGAATTTGCACAGTGTGCCTTTATCCATCATTTCAGATAGAAGTACTTAGTTCACCTTTCATTTTTGGAGATTTTTTCGGAAAGGACTTGGTAATCAAGTTAAGCTTAGCACAACTGTTCACCCACAAACCGAAGTTCAAACGGAACAGACTGTTCATACTTTGGAAGACATGTTGAGAGCCTGTGTGATTGACTTTAAGGGTAATTGAGATCATTTGCCTTTGATTGAGTTTGCTTATAATAATAGCTATCACTTGAGTATTCATATGGTGCAGTTTGAGACTCTCTATGATAGGAGGTGTTGGTATCCTATTGGTTGGTTTGAAGTTGGTGAGGTCTCTTTGATAAGGTCCGAGTTAGTTCATGAGGCGATGGAGAAAGTTTGACTTATTAGGGATATGTTGAAAACGACTCAGAGTAGACAAAAATCTTATGCGGTTGTGAGAAGAAGAGAACTTGAATTCGCCGCTGATGATTGAGTTTACTTGAAAATCTCACCCATGAATGGTGTGATGAAGTTTGATAAGAGAGGAAAGCTTAGTCCCCGTTATATAGGCCCATGTCATATTTTGAAGCGATTCGATAATGTGGCTTACGAGTTGGATTTACTTTTATATATGACATCAGCGCATCCGATGTTTCACGTGTCTTTGTTGAAGAAATGCATTGATGACCCGACCTCAGTTGTGCCTTTAAAATTAAATTATCGGTGTGAAAGAAAGTCTCTCTTACGCAGAAGTCCCAGTTAAGATTCTTGACTGTCAGGTTCGTAAGTTGTGAAATAAAGAAGTTTCTTTGGTGAATGTTCTTTGGAGGAATCAATTAGTTGAGGGTGCTACTTGGGAAGCCAAGCCGATATGATGTCCAAGTACCCCTATCTTTTTCCCTCCGATTCAGTTTCAGTTTGAGGTATTAGTTCCTCGTATGTACTCTTTGGATTCATGTATTTTCAACTATTCTCATGTTTCCATATGCATGCATGTTCATGAAATAAATTCTAAACTTTCCATTTTAGCTCAGAGTCAATTAATCCTCATGTTTTATGAATTTTACGTGTTTTACTTTCATGTTGGATTGTTAGATATTTTCTTAGTATATTCATGCATAATTGAATCTCATTTGAGGACGAATGTTTCCAAGGGAGAGATATTGTAACACTTCAGAAGTATAAACGACAGTTGGAAGTTGAAAATTTGCAGAGAACAGTTGAAAGTCTGCTGGTTTTTGGGTTTCACGAGGCCCTTGTATGGGCCGTAAATGGGTTGACAGCTCGTGGAAGCTGATCGTGGTTTTCCCTCAGAAAAATGAGTTTCAGTAAATAGATTCACGGTTGGCCAGTACAAACTGTAGAAAGAAAGACAGGTCGTAGTTGGGATTCATGGACTTGATCTTCAGAAACTCTTGATTTTAGTACCTTGGGTTTTACGGAAGGGTAGTACGAGTCATACTACTATCTAAGGTTCGTGGTTGATAGTCGTGGTCCAATCTTATGAAAGTTGGGATTTCAGTACTTGGAGACTATGAATGGACAGTACAGCCCGTAGAGTGGAGTACGGACTGTATGAGTCATTTATAAAGGTAGTCTGACAGTCTTACTTAAGGTTTATTTGAGTATTTTTCTACTCTTTTAACTCATATACTACGTCGTTTTAGGCCTTATTGAAGAACTAAAACTGATTTTCTAAGACCTCTAACTCCCCATTCACTCAAATTTCAAATTGTCTCTCAAATCTTATTCTCCAGGCAAGCTAGGGTTTCAAGGATTCAAGTCTCCATTGAAGATTTCAATTAGGGCTTTAATTAATGTATGTGAGAAATTCATCAAAGGGTTCATCTTCACCTATTGAGTCCCAAAAAAACCTCAAATTCTCATTATGATTCTTTCTCAAATTCTAGGGTTTCATGATTTTCTCATAGGTTTAATTGATTCTACATTTATTCATAATGGTTGATCTTATTATGCATAATTTGATGAAAATGCAATGTTTTCAAAGATATTTTCATGAATTCATGCTATGTAAGTATTTTATGATTATGAATCAAGCTATGATGATATGCATACATTTTGATGTGAATGATTTTATAAATCAAGGACGCTTTAGAAAAAAAGTATCATTAACTTTAATTTGTATGAAAATTGAGGCTTCCGAATGAAGTATCTCCTCTATTATGAATGAATGTCATGATTTAGATACTTCTGATTGAGGTACTTCTTACTATGAAAAACTATCATGATTTATATGCTTTCGATTAAAGTGTCTCTTATGAGTATGTTATGAAATCTTGATTTAAAGGAGCTATTCTTATGATTATGAGATTATGTATGAATGATTCAATATTACTAGATTTTTACTGTTTAAAAGAGCATGAATGTGAATATGATTATGCATATTTTTCGTTGGGAGTTTATTCAGCACCGAGTTGAACTAGTGACGATTACCCAGGTCCCAGAACTACACGCCCCCGTTGGTTATGTCCTTATTGAACATTAGCTAGTAAATTCACCTTAGCTCATGATTATGGTCCTTACCTTGGCAAGTAGGACACTCTCTTTTCAGCGTGAGAGTAGTATATTGAACTCCATGTTATAGCTCGTATGATTTATGTCGGTAAACAGTATCTTCCACAAAAGCTTATAATTACTACATATGTTATGATTATGATTTAAGAAAGTATGCATGACCTTGTACTGTGTTTTATGAAATCATATGATCAATTTTATATTTTTTTTACTTGGTCATTGCATCATCATGTTTCCTGACTTATCATGCTATTATGAGGAAAAAGCATAAATTCCCTCCTAAACTTGTCTCAAAAAGTCAGTTACACGCTTAAACTATTATGACGATCTATTACACACCTTTACTATTTAAAAATGAATTTAATACCACCCTGAGACATGTAACACCACTCTCACAACATGTATTGTATTACACTCGCTGCCACATAAGCACTACGTCAGCGCCACGTCAGATTTTATAATTTCTTATATTCTTTTTGTTTTCTTTTCTTTATTAAGTAACTTTCTTTTTGTTTATTCTATTTTACACTAATTAATCTCTAATTAATTATTAAAATTCTCTAATAATTATATCTTCTTTATCACTAAATCCCACCCACTTTATCTCTAATCTTATCGAAAAGATTATTCATTTGATTTATATCACGATTTTCTTTGTCTTCTCCAGCGAAGAACAACCAACCCATCACCACCATAAGCCCACCTCCACAACTCCATTCGTTCTTGTTTTTTTGACGAACCATTAGCCACCAAATAATCACCTAAACCACCACAAAACCGCCACTAAAAATCCAAATCAATCACCTCAAAACACCAAATCAGACCTCATTACGTTATCCCTTTGCAATTTTATACTTTTGATTTCTTTTTTTAGGTGTGACAGCGAACTCAAAGCTTCAGCCATGGCTCCGATGAAGTTCCAAAGAGCTCCACACTTCCAGATCTTAACAACAAACAAATAACCACAACCAACAATATCAGTACTACACTCTTGTCGTTGTGAATCTTTGAGGTTGTGATGAAAAATAAAAAATTGTGATGAAAATTGAATAATGAAGAAGAAGAGGGTAATGGGTGGGGAAGAAAGATTTTGATTCTTTAATTCTTTTTTTAAAGGGTAATGGGAGGGGAAGGAAGATTTTGATTTTTTAATTTTTTTTTACGCGCTAGTTTTTTATTTATTTTTTATTATTTTGTCACGTCAGTTTTAGGGAGCAAATAATTTCACTTTGAAATAGTAATGGTGTTTAATAGGTCGTCATAATAGTTTAAGTGTGTAAATGACTTTTCGGGACAAGTTCAAGGGGAAATCTATGCATTTTCCCTACTATTATGTTATGCTCATGCATCTTTTTTCCATACTCTGTACATTCTGAGTACTGACCGCATACATTCATATGCCTATATTATTTTATAATATAAGTGTTGACGCACCATGTCAGGCTCGCGGTTAGTACAAGATCCTACCAGCTTTGCTCAGTCTTGGTGAATCCTCACGGTTCGAGGACATGCCACTTATGTTACTTTTATGTCATTCAATCGTTACTTTAGTGTTAGATGTTCGAGTAAGATAAGGCTTGTCCTTGTGACTTACTTATGATAAATGCTTATTTAGACATTAGACTTCCGGTGTGTGACGCACACATGCGTCGACAATTGGGCAATTTTCTGATTTTTAGTCGTTGTGGCTTGTAGTTGAGCTTGTATTTTTAAATTTCGAATTTGTCTTATCAGTTGGGGATGTCAATTGATTTTGGATAGATATGTGATTGATACGTGACAAGGTCATGTGGTCTATATGTAGGCATTGACAAACTTGTCACATGCCAGATGTGCTTATGTTGTTAATTCCATATGCCTAATTATTCCAAGAATTGAGGGAAAAAGAGAGGGTTGAGTCATAGGTGTGTGACTGTCATGTGGAGTAGAATTAGAAAAAGTTGATCTCATAATATCTTCCGTTTTTAATTAGAGATCTAGGATTCAGATCCAAATATGGAGTTATCTTTGATAGAGAGCGTTTACCTCAATAGCGTACGCATGATTTTTTTTAAGCGATGTCATATTTTAAAATAAATAAACAAATAAATAATTGATATAATAATATTATATTAATAAAAAACTATTTAAAGCGTACTAATAAAATTTTTTAAGCGATGTCATATTTTAAAATAAACAAACAAATAAATAATTGATATAATAATATTATATTAATAAAAAACTATTTAAAGCGTACTAATAAAACATTAATCAAGTAAACTACTACAACTTATTATTGTGTCCAATTCCGTTTTGACAAGTAATTAAATTTCAATAATAGGATACACATTGTATTTTAGTTCAATTAGTTTACTTTATTCTTATTTGATCAAGAATTGGAGGTTGGAGGTTCGAATCCATTGAGAGAAATCAGAGGTTGGAGGTTCGAATCCCTTGAGAGAAACCAACTCCAACGAGCCAAAGAAGCTCACCTGTTCAAGTAGTGTTATTACTATTATTTACTTTTTCAGATTCTTATATATAACTAGTTTCTGGAAACGCGCTTTGCGCGTGTAACCCGTATTAATGAGTATATTATTTCTTAAAAAATAAATATTATTAAAGAATATGATTTGAGTTTTTTTTTATAAAATATGTCTAATTGTGGTTTCTTACTTTGTCTTACTACTAATTGTGACACTCCAATTTATGACCTCCAAGTGAATGCACCGAGATAAGAATATAAGAAGTTAATAAAATAAACTCTATTTATAAGTAAAAAATAAGCTTGTAAAGCGAAAAGGAAAACTATCTAAATTAAATTTCTCGATAGTGTTAAAAGTTCCTTTTTGTTGGTAGAATAATGTTAGAAGATCAAAAGATTGCATGAGATTAATCCTCTGCAAATCGTGGTGCAATATTAATGTTTCTTCAATTAAAAGCTTGAGAGGAGATTATTTACTTTTTGTACCAAAAATGGTGTAAGATTAACTTTGAGTGAAAGGAAAACAAAACCTTTCAACTTTTTTTACTTTGTCTTTTGAATCTCCTGATAATTATAATGAATGTCTTCAAAATATTATATTAATTTTTTATCCACAAGCACTTTAAACTAATTAGTTAATTATAAATATTTAAAACTAAGGTGTAAAAAGTCTTATTATTTATATTTTGAAAATCGGCATATTTATGAACATAACTACTATTTTTATATAGAATTTAATTTTCTCTTCATACATATATAACTTATTCACCATTAATCTAATGTTATATGTTTCACCTTCTTCTTTTTTTTCAAAAAATAAAAGAGTAAACATTTTATCACATTCATTCTTAAAGATGAAAGTTAATGTATATGTAGAATTATAAGTACAAAGAACAATACAAAAGAAGAAGAAGAAAGATACACATGAGCAAGACAATTAGGCATTTTTTTTTGCTTTTGTCTCTATAATGAAAACTGAATATTCGAGCATACAAAATAAAAATCAAAATTAAAGCAAGTTGCTAACAAAACAACAATTCAACTACATGAAGAGAGATAATTTTTTTTAATTATAATTCTAATTACTACAAATAAGTATAAAACTAACACACCAAGCTCCGATGCTTCAGTAGTTGAATTCTTGTCTATTCTCATGACTGTATAAGGGGATCTCACTACTTTCACCACAAATTGTGACATTATTTCACCTATTTAGAGCTCTTACACACAAGAATTGTAAGAGTAGTAAATAAAAGTCTTTCTTAGAAAAGTTAAATTTATAGGACAAAAATTACGGAAACATGAAAAGTCACGTGGAAAATTGAAAGGTCAAATACTTTTAAAATAAATATACCGATTCTTTCATTGTCTTTATAATAAATAACTAACCATTCGAATAGTAATTAAAATATTATTATTTAATATTAAATTAATTAGAATGTTTAATTTAGTCTAGGGATAAAATGATAATCTAACTTTTCATCGTTGGAGCTTCCCAAAAATTACGAAAACATGAAAAGTCATATGGAAAATTGAAAGGTCAAATACTATTAAAATAAATATAATGATTCTTTCATTGTCTTTATAATAAATAACTAACAATTCAAATAATAATTAAAATATTATTATTTAATATTTAATTAATTAGATGTTTAATTTAGCTTAGAGGTAAAATAATAATCTAACTTTTCATCTCTGGAGCTTCCCACTTTTAGTAATATATATGATGATGATATGATACTAAAAAATTTCAATGAAGCATTATCAGTCGACACCCCTTAACATAAGGTGGGTCTGCCCTTTGTTTACCCTCAATGTGATACTTTTCAATATGAACTCAAATTTAGTCTATTCCTAATAGGAATATCGAATATTGGGTGGGGAAAAAAGTAATTGCAATTCACTTGTATGTATTTTCATATGGGTATCTATTTATCAAGGTACGTACCTTAATTTGTTTAGAAGATTTCTTGTTGAAATTGAAAGAAATTAGTGGTTTGCATGGGTTGAGGGAGAAATTGATTAACCTGTAGCTTAAATAATTTGAGTGATAGTTAGGGACTGATCTATAGTTCATGTGAACTTATTAGGTTTAGTTCAATTTCTATATATGGATTAAAATATCGATTAAAATATTTATAAATATTTCATGGTGCCTAAATGATCATTTGGTAAGTTGAAGTGTTAAACTGAGCCAAATTTGAGTGTCTACCCATATATTTTGCCTCTACTTTTTGTACAAACTTTGAAGCAAACTTTTTTTTTACCCCATTTCATGAATTGTCTAAATCTTAATTATTTGATTTTTTTAAATAATATAACTATGAATATTAGAACTCTTCTTAATTTCCAGTATATCTGTGTCTTATCAATCTCTCCAACCTCTCAGAAAATTCAAGAAAATCTAACATCTTCCTTGCATACCACATACAATTTCTCAACTATCTGATCTGTATCGAATTTGAAAACGAGTCAGAAGAAATGGTTGGAGCCTCTTATTTTGATTTCTTGAATAAAAAGTTGAATAATTTTGGTATTCTCAACTAATTACTAATAATTATACTTATTATATTCACAACTACAATATTTTGGAAATACAAACGGACACAAGAGAAGATTTTGTTTTTTAATTTTATTTTGCTTTTGCTTAAACTAATCAATAGTTGAGGTGTCTATATTCATGAATTCAGATGAAGAGAAAAGAGAAAAAAAAAAAAGAAAAATTTAGGATGGAGTTCTAGGTACAAACAACTACATAATCTCTTTCAATGCTATGAAATTATTCGGTGAATTAAAATAAACCTTTTTTACTTAATGCATACTAATTGAACATCTAATTATTTTTTTTTGTCTAATACTCTGAACTATTTTATTTTATTCATCTAAATGATTGTTTTGCTTTTAGTTAAAATTAATAACGATATTCTTTGCATTTAATTTTTGAAGCTAATATGATTTTTTTTTTATAAACAAACTAAATTAATTTATGATATGAGAGTAACAATAGAGCGTATAGCAAGTTTGACATCTTCACTTTATTTAGAAACACCTAAAAGAATTTGAAGGAATATAAATTCATAAAGTTAGAAATATCAAGTATGACTTCTATATTGTCCTACAATGACTAAGTTTGATTACCTTATATTTACATGAACCAAATTCATTTGATTCAACATTTTCATGATTTTTTAAATAAATTATACATGCAAGGTTTTGTTCATTGCTTTAAAGTTATACATAGGATCGATCTAATATTATAATGTTATAATTTCACCCTTATTTTTAAAGGAAGCAAATAGTAAGATGAATTGATTGAGGTTAAGTTGGTATTACATTTTAAAATATAATATTTATTTATCTTTATAAGAGTTTTTAATTATTGACGTATGGGACACGCGCGTGCCCAGAAACTAGTTTTATAATATAGGTGTTGACGCTCCATATCAGGCTCGCGGTTAGTACAAGATCCTACCAGCTTGACTCAGTCTTGGTGAATCCTCACGGTTCGAGGACATGCCACTTATGTTACTTTTATGTCATTCAGTCGTTACTTCAGTGTTAGATGTTCGAGTAAGATAGAGCTTGTCCTAGCGACTGACAATATAGGTGTTGACGCTCCATATCAGGCTCGCGGTTAGTACAAGATCCTACCAGCTTGACTCAGTCTTGGTGAATCCTCACGGTTCGAGGACATGCCACTTATGTTACTTTTATGTCATTCAGTCGTTACTTCAGTGTTAGATGTTCGAGTAAGATAGAGCTTGTCCTAGCGACTGACAATATAGGTGTTGACGCTCCATATCAGGCTCGCGGTTAGTACAAGATCCTACCAGCTTGACTCAGTCTTGGTGAATCCTCACGGTTCGAGGACATGCCACTTATGTTACTTTTATGTCATTCAGTCGTTACTTCAGTGTTAGATGTTCGAGTAAGATAGAGCTTGTCCTAGCGACTGACAATATAGGTGTTGACGCTCCATATCAGGCTCGCGGTTAGTACAAGATCCTACCAGCTTGACTCAGTCTTGGTGAATCCTCACGGTTCGAGGACATGCCACTTATGTTACTTTTATGTCATTCAGTCGTTACTTCAGTGTTAGATGTTCGAGTAAGATAGAGCTTGTCCTAGCGACTGAC
>JAJONR010012999.1:0-17464 GCA_029582245.1 Solanum etuberosum | reverse complement strand
TTTTTTTTTTGTACAGAAAATCCCTGAAAGCTACTAGTCTACTACTAAAGAGAAAGTCATAAACTTGAAAAGGCCCAACATGTTCCTTTCTGGCATATCTAATTGTTGGGCCCTATCTGAATCAATACTAAAAAGTTCAGATACAATATAGGATTTAGGAAATTTCGCAAATAGCCACTAAAAACAATTCAATTAGGCTCCATAACTATAATTTGCTAATTATAATTCGTAGCTACATGTTAGAAGGGGTAGAGAGGCGAGTGAGAATCGGAGAGGGAGGAGAGTGGAGAGAGGTGAATTGTATTTGTATATCTGTCGAATTGTGTATGTATATCTGTCAGAAAATTGTATATATGTAACTGGTATACATATGTATTTGTATATCTGGCGAGCGAAATTGGGAGAAGGAGGAGAGAGGAGAGCGAGATTGGGAGAGGGAGGAAAGAGGTGAGTGAGAGATAGTAGAGAGTCAAATTATATTTGTATATCTGTCATATAATTGTATATGTTTATGTATAATTTGTATTTGTATGTATAAGAGAGGAGAGAGGAGAGAGACGAGAGAGAGGAAGAGAGGAGACACACACACACACAATTATAGCTAAAAAGAGGTTGCGGGTGGTATTTAATTCAAACTACAACTATGTTATCTAATTAACTAGTATATGTTTGTTTATCCGTAATTTTCCCTATATGAAAAGTTACATAAATACACAACTTAAGATATCATAATCTCTAAAATTTCCTATCATTTAAAAATATTACAAAAATCCTCTCTCTGATACACCTCTATCCCCTCTCAGCTACATCACTTCCATTAAGTAACGTATCATTTGCAATGTATCAGACAAACAAGAAATGTATTAGAGAGCAATGAAAAATCTGAGATTTATGTGATTGAGGAAACTTCCAAAATAGGATGTAATTAGCCTCAAATATAGGAAAATTCTGTAAGTTATACTAAAAATATAAGATTTCTAATGGTTAGGCAATGTGTGGAAACTTGGGAAGAATGTAAAAGAAAGAGAATGTATTTTTTAAAATTTATTCGGCTTCTTTCATCCCTTGACAACTTAGTAAAAGGGGGAAAAGAAAGAATATAAACACAAGTTTTATTATGAAAAAGAAAAAAAAGTATGTAAATTAATCATTTGTCACCATCAATCACATTGGCTAAATTATTATATTTATCCTTTTAGTAAAGATTATGTAGTTTTTGCCTACTCCAAATATACATTTATAAGGAATATTACCATAGAATCAATGTATTTTTAAAAAATTAAAAATATTTCAAGTCATTGCTTATAATTAAATGTCTTTACTATTATATCGACACCAGCGGAAGTGGATTGTCATGCAGTTGGCGGTAGGTAGGAAGGAGAAAATTATAAGCTTAAGCTTCAATTAGGAAATCATTTTTTTCATTTGTAAGGAATTTATTTTCATAAATACAATATTTTAAAATAAAATATGAAAAATTTGAAAAATATTTTCAGTCACACCTTTAGAGCAATTACATAAACATTTTCCAAAATCGAAATTTTTGCTATGTATAAATATCATTGGAAGAAAATTAAATGGACCGAATTCCATAGTTTTCATCCCTCCAATAGAGTCTGAAATGAAGTTTGAATAGGAAATATGATGCCATTTATATATGGCGGCAAACGTTCATTCTCTGCTGGATGAACTTTAAAAGTAAATATTATGACTTTTATTGTGATAGACGTTCATCCTCTATCTCATGATGAACTTTAAAAGTAAATATGATGATTGTTATGGTAACAGACGTCCACCCTCTATCGGATGAACTTTAAGAATAAATATGATAGCCTTTAAATACGGTGATAGACGTTCATCCTCCCATATTTGCTGAACTGCAAAAGTAAATATAATGACCTTTACGGCGACAGACATACATCCTCTACCGAATAAACTTTAAAAGTAAACATAATGACTTTTATGGCAACACATAGACGCACATCCTCTACCGAATGAACTCTAAAAGTAAATATAATGAAACTTTGAAAGTAAATTAATGACCCTCACAATCTCTTTTAACCTATGTATTGGGTATCTATATACATATATACTTCAATTAAATATCGAGTCAAAGGAGAATTCCTCTTTACAAAATGAAATAACTTTGAATTAACCTAAATTAAAGTTGAATTATGAAGTCTTTGCAAGAGGTAATTGTTGTAGAAGCTGAAATGAAAGTAGGGAGTACCCTCTTTAGAAAAGGCTAAAAGCTAATTAGTAACATGATATTTTCAATCTCTTCGGGCTTGTTTGGTAGGAGTAGAAATGATTGATTTTAATTTCTTGATTATTGTTTACTATTTGGTAGGTAATTAAAAAAAAATTGTTTTAAGAATACTTATATGTAATTTAATATAATGGAGTGGAAGTCGAGGATTAGGCGCCACTCAAGAATATTAAGGGGCTAAACTCAAATTAAACTTTATTATTATCTCTTAATTTTCAAAAAAATCATAATTAGAAATATTATTCATGATTTATTGACATATTTGAATTCTAAGAGGTTAAACAAATTAAAGGACTCCAATGAGGTAAAATTATTTTAATTATTTTAAAATTTTAATTTCATTTGTCTTTTTTTTTATATAACAAAAGAGATAGTTGGAGTTAGAAAAATAAGAACTTGATTTTTGAAATTGATAACTTGATAACATAGTAAAATTTCATTATTTCAATTTATTTGTTGCAAAATGTGAGAGCACTTGGAAAGAATGTAAAAGAAATATAATTTAAATTTATTTGATGTCGTTCATCCCTTAAATTTAGAGAATGGATCGGACAACTAATTAGTAAAAGGGGGTGGGTTGTCATGGCGTTATAGGAGGGGAGAAGACAATTATAAGCTTAACAGTAATTTATTTCACTTGTTTTTTTACGTTTCCACCGCAGAGTTATTTTTCTCATCTATAAGGAATATATTTTCATAGAGACGATATTCTTAAAAAAAACATTCAACTTTTTTAAAACATTCATCCATACCAAACACACCTTTAAAGCAAACACATAAATATATGCCAAACCAAACAAGGATTTTTGCTATTTATAAATATCATTGGAAGAAACTTAATGAGACCAAATTTCATAGTTTTTTCATTCCTCCGATACAGAGACAGACGTTCATCCTCCACTGGATAAAATATAAAAGAAAATAAATTAGCCTTTACGGCCACATCCGTTCATCCTCTATCGAATAAACTATAAAAGTAAATAAAACAGCCTTTACGGCCACAACAGTTCATCCTCTACGGGATGAACTATAAAAGTAAACATGCCTATACGGCAACAACCGTCCATCCTCTACCAGAAGAACTTTGAAACTTAATATGATATTGATCATTTGGGGGTTGTTAGTGACATTATCTCAATTGCAGCTTGTTTGTACATGTCCTTCACTGTGAATGCTTCGGAGAATTGAGCTAACCCACTTCCACCTTTTGCCTGAATATACATCAAACATGTTTTTAGAACCAAGCAATAATAATATACTCAGTAAATATGTACATATGTTTATCCATATAATCTTGTAAAAGTAGAAAGACTATTTCTGTTAAACACTCAGACTCAGGTAAAATAATTTAAATAATTTCTAAACATAATCTATGACTAAACTATATGCAGCAGCAAATAGATAATTTCAACCTCAGGGTGAGACTATGTGAGAGGCGACATTTCTAAAAAAAAGAAAAGATAGATATATACTCTTTTTTTTACTTTCATTTCATGTGAATATAAATTTTTAATTAGACGCAAAACTTATAAAAGAAAAAACAACTATATATTTCTCAAACACCCAATTCAAAAGAATTTCTCAACGTTTGTCATTCTTCAATTTCCTGATCAATCAAACAAAAACACGTAAAATAAATCGGAGAGTATGCTAACTAAAAACCCTAGTTCACAATCTCCAAAATGACCAACATATAATACACTACAAAAATGGAAGGACTTACATGAGCTTGGATCATGAACATGCTTCTGAATTGATCAGATGAAACTTGAGCAGACACAATGTCAATCTTATGTTTCTCCAAAACATAACAAATGAAGGTAAATAGCCCAGTCTTCTTAGGACAACACACACTAATATGCGCATCTTCACCACAAACATTTAGTATCACATTTGGTGAACTCCATGACATAAAACCTGTTGGAACAAGGGGACTAGCACCATGAGTTGTTGGTGTAATAGCAGTTGAATTATTGGTTGATCCTTGATCACCCACATATTTCTCCCAACTATTACCAACTATCTGTGAACTCATCAACCTTATGCTATATTCTTCTAGCCTTTCTAGCTTTTGACTTTCAAGTTTTTTGAAAGTTTTCTGCATATTTAGGATGTGGCTCACTGCTTCATCAACTATTGTAGACTTATCAGCCTGCATATGCAAGAAATATGAAATTAATTTAACTTCTACTTCAGATCACGAAGCCAGGATTTTCACTGATTAAGGGGAAGTAAATACACACGAAGCAATATATATACGAGTTAATTAGTTTCAAGTCATTTATTAGTGCCCAAAAAGGATTCATTTAATAAGTACAAATTACAAAAAAGGCTATAATTTGAAATCTATAATCTTCAAATTATGTCTATTACGCATCTGACCAATCTATCCTTCTTATAAAATTAATTGTAATAAGCGATTTATACATATTAATTACTTCAATGAGTTACAAAGATCTTATAATTATACGGATTAAGGAAATGTTATTTTTGACAAATTTAGAATGGAATTAGAGTAATGTTAAAAACTTCATATTCTTATGCTAGAAAAGAAAAAACAAAGAAATTTATGGAGATTTTTTTTTTAATAACTATATATGCGAAAAAAGCGGAAGTTCTATATTGTTTTATCCTTTCATTTTTTTGGTAAACAAAACGCATCATATTATTCTATTTTGGAATTAACATGTAGATATGTACAAATTAGTAATAAGGGGAATGTGTATATCACCAAATAAATTTATTCCAATTGAGTTGAGAGTCTATTAGAAATAGCCTCTCTAATTTTTATTTTTATTTTAGTTTGTTTCAAAATTTTAAGACCATAGAAAAAATAAAGTAATAAAAAAATAATTAAAAATTAGGCCTCCGATTTATTTTTGACTTTAGGTCACTAATTAGCTTGAGCCGTCAGTCTTTCTCTCTCTCTATATATAAAGGAAATCAAGTTACATTTTTACATAGAATCATGTCTCATTTAGTAAGCTTCCTAAAAAATTCTCCTAAGGTTTATTTACTCAATTTAGAAAGTTGGAAATATGGAACAATCACATATGGAAAGGGTGATCATAAATTGCCAAAAAGAACCAAACAAAGAAGTAATTTTTAAATCATTTTACAAGTTTCTATTTGATCTAAGTTCATATTTTGAATAATTCTCTATGAGTTGATTATGATTATTAATTAAGGTTGCAGAAGACAATAAAAGGAAAATAAAAAAATAAAATTGTTTCAGATAATCATAAAATTTATTGAATTATTCCCTTTTGATCGATATGATATCAGATAATAAAAAATGAGGTATGTCATTGAAAGAACTTCTTTTTTACCTTAGCAGGGAGATTGGGAACCAAAGCATGAAGAGTCTCGAACAGGGTTCGCATCTTCTTTCTCCTTTCTCTCTCCGTCCATATGTGTATCTCATGCTCTGATTCTCCTTTACCTACGGCTCCATCAGCACCATGTTCAGCAATTCCCTTACCATTCTTTTTTCGGTTGGGTGGACTTCTCTTTTTGGCAGCATCAGTGCTCACTTCAACCACCTTGTTAACAGTTGTCAGCGGCTGACAAGTATCCGACCTAGTCGGATCTAGCAACTTGTCACCCTCAAACGTCTCTCCACTCCCAACTCGATGGTCATTCAAATCCAAGTATGACCAAACATCAACATATAAACCATGATCATTCTCGCCACCTTCATTCATTTTTTTTCTTTTTCAGGTGATCTGATAATGTAACCTAAGTTACGCCTATTTATAGAATTTTTTTCTTGTAGGGGGTAAAGTGTAAAAAATAGAAATGAGGGATTGAATATGATAAATATTGAATATGAAAAGAATATAGAGAAGGGTGGCAAAAATAAAAAAAGAGAAAAAATAAAAAGTAGAGATAAAAAAAGATGATTCATTTGTAATGAATAAAAAAAACAAAATACAATCATAAGCCAAAATGCCGTTACTGGCTTCAAAACAAAAAACGGTAGCTAAAGTACTTTTGTTACAGATTTTGTTCTCACTCAATTGGGTCCCAATTCACTCTTATCACTACTAAAAATAATTAATTAAAATTAGTTACTTTAATTACTAATACTAAAATACAAACTTAATCAAGATATTATTCTCATCTATACAAACATCCTAAGTTTTTTTTTTTTCAATTAAAATAATAATAATTAAAATAATTATGTATAAATATAATTACTTAAGATTTTATTTTTAAAAAAATGCAAGTCTTAATTCTTAAGTTATATGAATTAGGTGTGTCTGAGTTGCAGTCTTATAATATAAGAGATTACATGACTAGCATTAATGAGATTTTAATAATAGCTTATTCACGTGATTATTAATGTTATTGAAGTTTCATTAATAGCTGGCTCCGACTATATACATTAGATTTTACGCATCTTTTTACTCATTTATTCAAGTTAATTACACTAGAATTAATAATTAAGCAAGTGTTTTTTCGTGAATAAAAGTTTTTATCATGCAATATCCGTTTCATATAAAAGAAAAAGATCATCATTTTATTTCATCTTCTGGCCAGGATGTTAAAATGCCTCTAAATACTAATCATGACTTTCCCTTTATTAGGAGAAAAAAAAGGAATTGGTTAGGATATTAATCCCTTGCTAATCATCCACTAGTTTGTAGCTAGCTACTTTTTTGATAATTCATTAACAAATAGTATAATCGACAATTTTTATTATTTATTGGTAAAAATTGTTTATTGCTAATTTTTTTAATGATAACAATTAGGAGTATCAAATGTAGGGTGGTGTATTGATTGGTTGTATTTAATTAACTATACCCTTTTCAATTTATCTAGTGAACATAGGCTTCGAGTTATCAATTATCCGTTAAGAAAAAACTCAACCCGTTAAGAAGTAATAATCCAATAATTAAAAAAATCAAAACCGCTATCGAAATCACTAAATCAATAACCCATTATCAATAAACCTATAACTTTTTTCGGTTCGAATTATCGGTATCGATTCGATTTTAAACAACCCTAGTCAAATGGATGGACTAAACTGAATTTACGTATGTTAAATTGAATTGAGTTAATAAATTGACGACAATCCGAGCCATAGCCAAATTCATAAATTCTTATTAAGTTTTAAATTCTTTATTTGAGTATCTAATAAAGAAAAATTCTTATGCCATAACCATTTATAATATATCAATATCATCAACAACAAATAAAAAAATTAGACAAGGTTTCTCATGGACCAATTTAGACGGCATACCATTCGAACTTTCAAATAAGTTAAACTAAATAGATTAAAATAAGTTTAATTAAATAAAATAAACAGATCATTAATCCATTAAAATTTAAGCAAATTAGACGGATCATAATTTTATAAGCTAATTTTATCCTGTCCCTAAATTAAATCTCTCTATACTTGTTTATATATTTTGTTTTTGACAGGTAGGACCATTATCTTGTGACTAATGCTGACTGTTTCATTATTATCAACACAAAAACACGAGCATTACGTATTAAGACAATCATTTCAAATACTACACTTGTCAAAATTAATTGGTGAAGACCCATTTTTTATTTGTGGGTGGGTGGGTGGGTCGATCGGTTCGGGTGTAAGATATTAATTTATTTTATTTGGGGGAATTTAGTTATGTAATTTTATATAAGAAACTAATTCTAAAATTAAATAATTTTACTCTTTAGTTTCTTTCTTCTCTTCTTTTCATATATTTCATATACCTTTTATACTTAACTGAAAAAAAATTAACTACTAGAAGTTCGAATTCCAGAATAATATAATTGGATTCACATACATTAAAAAAAATAAAATTAATTCGAGCATACAATGGTGGAATCGGCATAATAGAATAGGAAAATCTATTGAAGTATTGCGGAAAAAATTCTTATGATGGAGTGAGTACCTAAAAATAAATATTTTTTTATATAGTTTCGAAATATCATAAAGATTAGTTTGGTATAAAAAAATTTCTTAAAGATTATGACAGGTCAATATGGGCCAAGTAAAATGAAAATTATGTTTTTAGTTAATCCTTATTTTTCTGTTTTTTTTTTTTTAAATATGAAATTATCCCAAAAATAAACAGTGGCTACACTGAGTTTCGAACCCACGTCCAGCGGGCCGAACGACTTCGCTGGGAGGGCGACACCACTGGGCCAATCGTTTCATTGTGCTGGTCGGCTCGCAGGAAATTGATCTATACATTTTATTTCATATTTTTATACAAATATAGAGTCTACACAAAAGCCAGTGGATTCGCCCGAACCCCTTACCCCTGAGTATAACATAGAATTGTTGTGTAAGGAGTTTAGTAATGCTTTATCATTAATTTGTTTGTTTTTTGAATTGAGCTAATTTCAATTCACGTAGTAAGGCTAGTAATTATTCTGCATTAAGAGCATTTTCAACTTTTATATTGCATGCGTAGTTAGAGATGCACGATTAGGCAAATTCATAATTTATTTTTTATATTCAATTCTCATGATCTGCATTTTTTTTATATTTTTATTTTTTAAACCCTATCGAATACCAAACCAAACAAAGAAGTATATGACGATGGAAGAGAATAGTTGTCTGTGACGTGACGTAATTGGAGTTGCAAATAGGGGTTTGTCATAATATTAGCCGTTTTTGTTTGTTCATTTTTTCACTATTTTCTGGCCTCTCTTGGTCTCTATGCTTGCGTTTGTTGTAAAATTGTAATCATGATTCTTTGTCTTTTTGTATTTTATTTTTCTTTTTGGCTTTTTCCTCGAATCCTGTGTTTATATATGCAGTGGCGTACGCAGAATTTTTATAAGTGGTGTCGATATTAAAAATTAAATCAATAATAAATAGTTGATATAAAAACATTATATTAATATAAAAACTATTTAAAACATACTAATAAAACATAAATCAAGTAAACTACTACAAATCTCCTCGACGAGTTTTCATATTTTGAAATGTATTCATAATATTCTGATTGAAGATAGTAACTAATATTTCTTTCTCTATATAAGGCACCAAACAAACACCGAAAAGATCATCATCCATTTGATTTCGTAAATCAATTTTGATTTTTAAAGCTTCGAAGATTCTTTAGAATAATATCTCTCCATTGAATTGATCTGAATTACAAATTTAAATAAATTAGGTAACTCTAAGCAATTTCAAGAAAATAAATCTATAAAAAGTTGATGATTATTCAAGAAATTCCAACTAAAACTATAAAGATGGGAGATAAAAAGAAAAGTGAACTTACAATTAAGAGAAAAAACCGCAGTAGCATCAAGCCTTCAACACAAAGCAGCACTTGCAATTTGCAAACTTGGAGGTTTCTTTTCAACTTAGGTTTTACTTTATAACTTATTATTGTGTCCAATTCCAATTTAAACAAGTAATAAAATTTCTATAACATATAATAAGTTGTATTCTAGTTCAATTGGTTTATTTTAGGCTAATTTAACTAGAAATAGTGAGGTTGGAGGTTCGAATCCTTTTGATAAACTTTTTTAAAAACTCCCCAAAAATAAAAATAAAAGTTGGCGTGACTGGGATTCTAACTCATGCACAGTGACTAGAACAAACGTTTTGCTTGCTGTGCAAATCAACGAGCCAAAAAGCTCTCTTGTTCAAAGAGTGTCATTAATAGTATTTGTACTTCCTATTTTATTCCTGTATATATATGAAGTACTTTTTGTTCATCATCTAACTTTTCTTATTCTTCTGTTTTAAAAATGATTTATTAGTACTTTAATTGAATTAGGATTTTAAAAAAAAGTCTTTTTTTTAAAAAGAAAAAATAGAAATAAACTTTGTAGATACTTAATATCATTTTTTTCAAACTTTACTTATAAAATTATATTTTAATATGTTGTTATCGGTCTTTTTCATCGAACTCCAATGTATAGTCTCATGTGAATTCTCTATTTTTGAAGGAAAAAATAGGTTCAAAATATATTTTCGAAATGACTTTAATTATTCTTAATGATCATCTTTTATCAAAGGTTAAAATCGATCCAAACAAGCTCTGATTGATTTAAGATCTAGATTTAACTCAGCTTCTTAATGATCATCTTTAAAAATTCATCCCCAACAATTAATAAATTCAGACGGAATGAGTCTTATATTCATGTGTACCAAAAAATCAATGTCATCTATTAAATTAAAATTTGATATATAACGTTTCATAATATGTTTTTAGGAAGGGCATTTTTAACCATAAAAACAATCAAGATCCAATATATATCCATAATTAAATTAAAAGACAATTATGGTCCAATAGGTAAATAAAAAAAAATCATTTTCAATATGTCAAAGATCATAATTCGTTTTTAGAACAATCAATTTCCTAAGTATCATGTATTCGAGAGTATAATTTTTCTTAAGAGTCACATAAATATAACTAAAAATATGTGTACGAGTTGCAAATCAAAAGAAAAAAGATAGCTTAAGTTTTTGAAAAAGATGAATGATAGTTATTGGGCCGATTACAAGGAAAACAAAAGATTATTGTTTGAGGATTCTTTTTGTCTCACAAAAAAGTGAACTCAAGACTTGAAAAATTTGAAAGTATAAGATTTAGAGCCACTTTATTGTAAGACAAAAGAATATCATACAACTTCTCCTTGAATTTTTTTTTACTTAACCAACACATATCCTAAACACTTTCAAATTCAAGTATATAAATAACATGTGATTGTTCTTTATTTTACTAAGCAGAATTAATGAGTAGTTCTTGCAAACTACTGTTACATTTTTGCATAACAATTTTAAAGGAATGGACAATTATCACCAAAACTAAATATTGTTTGGTTAATTTTTTTTAAAAAAACAAACATCACAAGAAGATTTCTATTGATTTACCACTTCAAAAGGTGAACTTGACACAACAAAAATCCAGGACAAACTGAAGATCAAGCTACACCCAATTACTGGGAAAAGTGAAACTATAAAGTATCAGCTGCTGCAAAGATTAAGGTAAAAATTGTAGGTGCTGCTACACTTCACATTCATTAAGACAATTCACATTCATTCTAGTTTCCTTATTGGGCTTCATTATACCTATAACGCCTGCTTGACTAGCTCCGGCTGGAGTGTGTAGATGGGCTTTGAATAAGAGTTGGTGATTTTTTTTTCAGTCTATATAAAACGTAGTTAGCAGAGGTCAGTCTGTCTGGCGTTTCCTCGTGTAAAGGACTACTTTTGCATCGGCTCTCTCTCGTTAGGTAATTGCCGCTCCATAGTTATAGTTTTGTATGCTTTGGAGTTTGGGGTTTGTATATTTCGCTTGTGAATATACAAATAGGGTAAGTATATACAAATTCTATATTTATACATTTAGGATTTTTCGGATCTCCGTTTGTATATTTCGCTTGCCAATATACTTACAGGGTAATTTATTATGAATTTTTCATAAATCGTATATAAATAGCTAGGGTAAGCATATACAAATTTTGAATTTATACAATCATGAACCAAATTTTATAAAATTCTGATTTATACAGGCGAATTATACAAATTAAACTAATAGCAAGATCTGGAAAAACTATGGGTGCGAATCACAATTTTTCAAAACAGTAACTATAACATTTAATATTTGCTATTCTCCATAATTTTTTCTTTTTAATATTTTAAATTTTGTGTCGGATCAAAATGGGAACAAACAAATTGATACCTACCTCAATAACTCCATCTTAAAGCATGGTTCAATTGCTCTCGAACTTGAACTCTTGTCCAATAGGACTTAATCCCTTTAATATATATAACTTTAAATAAGGGATAATTCATTCCACGGTCCCAAATTAGGATATTATTTAAGTAATAATTTTTTACACATTGTATATAAGGAAAGATTTAATATTCCTAGTGAGAATTGAAAACAGTCCTAATAGAGTTGAAAGTAAATTTTATTAGCAAAAAGTAATCTGAAAATGTGATTCTTACGTGAATTGAAAGTGGAGTAAACTTGTTAGTTTCACGTATTTCAACATTAAAATTAGTTCTTATATTTGGTTCTACATATAATTAGGACTTCCTATAAAATAGTTCAAATATGAAAGCTTTAATAAATAAAATTTTAGTCGATTTAAACTCTTAAATATTAGGAAAAAAATGGTGAAAAGACTTTTGTTTTAAGCGAAGTCTTTTAATGAAGGGCAACAAGTTCAATCAAATATTAGATAAAAAAGGTGAAAAGACGATGTAAATGTTTAATTTTTAAAATATTGGAATCGTTATATAACTGAGAGTCATAATATAAGTATGTTTAGTGTAGTTTACGTTATTATATATTGCGGCAAACCTAGTCCAATTAATAATACTATATATGGTCGTTTGCCACAACGCCAATTAGAAGAATATGGCGGTCATGAGTAATTCTAATATTCCCAACAGCTTTTCTTTGAAATTCTGAAATGAGTTCCTGCCAAGTCTTTAATGCGTTTTAGCTCCGTTTCAAAATCTTTTAGCTCTCTTACATTAACCTTTGTTCATTGAAACACACCAAAAAAGTCGTGTAGCTAAATTTCCTATGTATTACATATCTTTGAAAGACAAATATGTCATATACAATTTAGGACAAGATGACTTAACTTGTGTGTCTTATCCCTTCAAGTACTTGGATGATCAATGTTTTCGAAATCTTGATCATTATTCAAGGTCTATCAATGGCGTAGTTTATATGTGGAACAATCAAGGTGATGTTGCTATTTGTACTCCGTTCACAAGAGAACATGTCTTTCTTCCTAATCCATCGACGGAGGAAAAAAATACAACACGTTCAATGGCTTGTTGTTCCTTAGGTTTTGATCCCACCACCAAGAAATTCATAGTATTGAAGGCAAGATGGGTAAATATTGATACACTTCAAGTGAGTTACTGGATTTTCACTTTCGGAGTGGACAAATCATGGAGGAAGGCATACATAAATATTCTCATTTTTTTCCCCAAGAGGAAGGATAGTGTTTGTATAAACGGGATTATTTATTTTATAAGTTTATTTGAGGTAGGTAATATAGTTGCATTCAGTGTTGGAGATGAGAAGGTAATTAGAACCATCTTATTGCCCGATAAGGCAATAGGAAGAAACTCATCAAAATTAATAGATGTAAAGGGACAAGTGGCAGTACTAGTGAAAAATACTTCAAATGTTCAGAAAATACATTTACATGTTCTTCAAAATGAGACATTATGGGTGAAGCAATCGATTGAGCTACCATCGGAGTTACTATCAAATAAAATTTTTATTCATTTATTTACCACTAATCTCAAGGGAGAGGTTCTATTAGTTTCAACTTGTGGGATTTTGCCCTTGTTTATATATGACATTGGAAGGAAAGATAGGAGCGTAGTTGAGATACATGAAATTCAAGAACCAAAAAATAGAAGAAGGAATTATTACTTTAGTGTTGCACTAAATCTTGTGGATAGTATTTGGCTCCCTTGAGATGATCTAAGCGGAGCTAGAGGTGCAAAGTCATCGGAGAATTACACCATATACATAGTCAAAATTATTTTAATAATGTATATATGATAGACGTTGAATTTCTTTTCTTTCTTGGTATATATGTTTACTTTTTCCAAGCTTCTTTATGGTTAAGAATGTTTTAGAGTACAATTTGATTTCTCATTGCTTGTGTTGATTGAGCTGTTGTTATCATTTGAGTCATGATGCTAGCATACATACAATTGTATGTTGTGATTTGTGAAGTATATATATTGATCAGAGAGGCCAATTTATCACGACCCTGATGAAGAATTTTTGCCATGTCTTGTCTGTGTAGATTTTATTCTATCATCTTCAAATTTTGCTTTTTAGGACTATACTGAATATGTTATTATTGTTGTGTTTGTGTTTTCAATTTATGAGCTAAGTAACTATTTATGATTGACTATCCTACTAGGCCTGAGAATATTTGGAATGTGAGTGTTGATGTTTACTGTAAACCTTATTATATAAACCTAGTCCAATAATATTAAAATTTATATAATAAATGTTGAATCTTAGTGAAAAAATCATGGCTACCGCCAAAAGTCAAAATCAAGTGCTGGCTGATGGTTTATATATACTTAAGTTATTTTGATAAAATTTCTGGCAACTCATATTTATTATTAATTTAATTTAATTAAAAACATGAACAAAAAAAATCATCAATTATTTTAAGTTTCGTTTTAAAATTTCGTTAAAGTAGCAATGAAAAAAATGTCTTAGTTTAATTATAATATATTAGTCACAAATATACATCATAGGGGTGTACTGTGTAGTGTAGAATTTTCATAGAGGATGTAAGTGTTTTATTTTTAAAATCTTTATGTAACTGACCGTCATAATACAAGGATATTTTGTGCAATTATAACCTTATTATATGTTGCGGCAAACCTAGTCCAATTAATAATACTATATATGGTCTCTTGCCACAACCAATAAGAAGAATATTGTTGTCATGGGTAATTCTAACATTCCCAACGAGCTTTTCTTTGAAATTTTGAAACGAGTTCATGTCAAGTCTTTAATGCGTTTTAGGTGTGTTTTCAATTCTTTTAGCTCTCTTACATCAAAACCTTTATTCATTGAAGCACACCGAAAAAGTCGTATGGCTGAATTTCTTATGTATTACTTAGCTTTGAAGGACAAATATGTCATATACAATTCAGGACAGGATGACTTAACTTGTGTTTCTCATCCCTTCAAGTACTTGGATGATCGATGTTTTCGAAATCTTGATCATTATTCAAGGTCTATCAAGGGCGTAGTTTGTATGTGGAACAATCAAGGAGATGTTGCTATTTGTAATCCGTTAACAAGAGAACATGTCTTTCTTCCTAATTCATCGACGAGTTCAATTACAAGTTGGTCTTTAGGGTTTGATCCCACCACCAAGAAATTCATAGTATTGAAGGTAGACTTGGCAAATAATACACTTCAAGTGTGTTTCTGGATTTTCATCATTGGGTGGACAAATCATGGAGGGAGGCATACGTAAATATTCCCAATTTTTTCCCTAAGAAGGATACTGTTTGTATCGACGGGGTTATTTATTTTTATAAATTTATTCGTACTACGTTATTATATAGCTGCATTCAGTATTGGAGATGAGAAGTTAATTTGAACCATTTTGTTGCCCGATGAGGTAACGGGATACTCACCAAGATTAATAGATGTAAAGGGACAAGTTGCACTAGTGAGTATTTCGAATTTTCTCGTCACACATTTACATGTTCTACTAAATGAGACAACATGGATGGAGCAATCAATTGAGCTACCATCTGAATTATCATTAGACCCATTTGGTATTTCTTTATTTACCATGAATCTTAAGGGAGAGCTTCTATCCGTTTCAACTTGTGGGATTTTACCCTCGTTTATATATGACATTGGAAGGAAAGATTGGAGAGAGTTGAGATACATGAAATTCAGGAACGAAAAAATAGAAGTAGGAATCACTTTGGTGTTGCGCTAAATCTTGTGGAGAGTATTTGTCCCTTGGAATGATCTAAGCGGAGCTAGGGGTGCAAGGTCATCGGAGAATTACACTATATACATAGTAAACATTATTTTTATGTATATACGTTAGACTTTGAATTTCCTTTGTTTCTTGGTATGTTTACTTTTTCCAAACTTCTTTACGGTTAAGAATGTTTTAGAGAAATATAGCTATGCGTTCTATTTTCATTATTTATAGATACCTTAAGCCAGAGTTGTTATGTTTCAAGCTAGTAAGAGTACTAGATCATACTTTCAAATCTTTGTTTGCTAAATGTTTACTATCCTACATAATTTTTTTAAAAATATAAGAATTCTAATTGTTAGGCAATGAGTGAAAACTTGAGAAGAATGTTAAAGAAAAAAAATGTAATTTTTAATTTATTTGATGTCTTTCATCCCTTGACAACTTAGTAAAAGGGGAAAAAGAATATAAATTAACCGTCACCATCAATCACATTGGCTAAATAATTATATATATCCTTTTAGTAAATATTATGTAGTTTTTTTTACTCTAAATATACATTTAAAAGGAATATTACCATAGAATCAATGTATTTTTAATATTTAAAAAATAAGGACTTAAAAATATGGTCATTGCTTATAATTAAATGACTTCCACTATTATATCGGCCCCGGCCGGAGTGGATTGTCATGCAGTTAGGTCGAGACAATTATAGGCTTAAGCTTCAATTAGGAAATCTTTTTTTTTTCATTTATAAGAAATTTATTTTTATAAATACAATATTTTAAAATAAAATATAAAAAAATTGAAAAAAATATTTTCATTCATACAAAACTTACATAAATATTTTCCAGAACCAAGATTTTTACTATGTATAAATATCATTGAAAGAAAATTAAATGGACCAAATTCCATAGTTTTCATTCCTCCGATACAATCTGAAATGAAATTTGAAAGTAAATATGATGACCTTTATATATGATAACAAATATTCATTCGATATGGGATGAATTTTAAAAGTAAATATGATGGCTTTTGCGATAATAGGCATTCGTCCTCTACCTGATGAACTTTAAAAGTATATATGTTGGTTATTATCGCGACAGACATCCATCCTCTATCGGATGAACATTAAAAGTAAATATGATTGCCTTTACATACGATAATTGACGCTCATCCTCCATTGAATGAACTGCAAAAGTAAGTATAATGACAATTACGACAACAGATGTTCATCCTCTAGACGACTTTAAAAGTAAATATAATAGTCTTTTCAACGACAGACATGCATCCTCTACCGGATGAACTTTAAAAGTAAATATGATGGCCTTTACATATGGTGATAGACATTCATCTTCCACTGAATGAACTGCGAAAATAAAGATAACGATCTTTACGGAGACAAGACGTTCATCCTCCACTGGATGAACTGTCAAAATAAATATAATAATTTTTACGACGTTATACCTCTATTTTTTATCATATAAACTTTAAAAGTAAATATAATTGTCTTTACGACGACAAACGCACATCCTCTAGCAGGAGAAAACTAAATATAATGACTCTTACCATCTCTTTTAACCTTTATATGTTGGATTTGGCTGATGAAAGAGTAATTTTCATAATGATATACTTCAATTAAAGATCGATCGAGTCAAAGGAGAATTCCTCTTTACATAACAAAATTTAAATAACTTTCTTAAAGAGGCACCTTCGTTTTTTAATATGAAAAGAGACAGACATAACTTTTTTTTTTTTGGGGGG
>JAJONR010012998.1:0-12857 GCA_029582245.1 Solanum etuberosum | reverse complement strand
CGGGCCGTTTAGACGCCCGTGGTGCTTGACCAGTGACTAGGGGAGGACCCCTTCTGATTTAGGCCACTTGACGACCCCTTTGATGGCCCGTCATCATCACCACGGGCCATCTGGGCGTCCATCAAGGTGAAGCCTGCCCCGGCAGGTTCTGGAAACCTACCACGAGCCCATTAACAGACCGTGGTCCTATTCACAGTCCGTCTAGGGCTCCGTGGAGGGTTTCATGGTCCACTTTTTGGCTGCTTGACCCCTTTCTAGCCTTTCTCGAATTTGAGGTGTTACATAGTCGATGTAATAATGATTACAAATAATGATTAATGGTAATGACTATTGATTTTGGTGATTAAAGATAGTGATGGTTATGGTTGGGTTAAGGATTGTTATTGATGGTGTTGGTAGTTGTGGCTGAATGGTTGTTATGGGTAGTGGTGTAGCAACAACCATCCAAAGGTGTCCAACTAGACACCCGTCATCGGAAAATTATGGTATATATATATGTCAAATTCTACATTTAAAGGATATATATTTAAAGTTGAACATAACACAATATTTTTTTATTTTATTTTGACAGCCATACACCATTATTCTTGGACACCCTTAATAAAATTTCTAGCTCCACCGTGAACTGTCATCTTTGAAGAAATTTTTAAATAGATATTTTAATGATATTAAAACTTGTCATAGATCTTAATCATTCAGACTCATTAAATAGTTACAAAATAAGAAAAACAAATACACTTAATGATTAAGATTCAGATCTTGAAAATAAACAGATTTAATAATCGAGAACTAAATAATTAATATTTAGACCTTCATTAATTGCAAATAAATGAGTCTTACCCCCCCCCCCCCAAAAAAAAAATAATAATATTAAATGCCCTTTTATCTATGCAAAAGAATTTATGTGTATCTACTTATTTCATCCCTTTATAAACAACTACTTTTTTTTCTATTTTGATACCAAGTTTTATAACCTAAGCATATATCAATCAAGAAGAATATAAGCCTCAAATGGAGTTTCCCAAGTTTTTGATTGTTTTCCTTCTCTTAATTGTTCCATTTTCAATTGCATCAAATCCTCTTGGTAAATCACATAACATACTTATATTTTTACTTTTGCATGTTAATTTATCTTCTTTTTAAAAATTTGTCAATCAATTTTTTTTCCAATGTGATAGGTGCATCAACAAATGATGGAGGTAGAGAATTTTGCTTTAAGAAATGCACGGACGACTTTACAAAGGAGGATTGCATGTTTGATTGCAAAGGTCGAGGGTTTGGATATGGATCATGCCTTCCTATAAGTTTTCGTTGTTGTTGTAACCATTAAAGTCTCATCCGAAGCTAATGCATGCGTTAAATCTGCATATTATAAAAATTATATATGTTTAATGGTTAAGTTTTCTTTTTTGTCCGATCGCCTTTGATGGAAAAATGATCTTTATTTTCTCTTCTCCTTATCCTTACTATTAATATTATTTTAGTAGTATCTTTAGCTGTCCTACTATTTTTACTTTGATAACATTTTTCTTGAACATAAGTTTTATCGGGAACAACTTCTTTAGCGGGTACAATGTGAGGTAGATGTAAATTCAAAATTTGATGATTTTGGATGTTACGCTCATCAACTTGAATTAATCAACCTAAAATTTTGATTTGAATTATGCGTCTTTTCAATGTATATATATAAATTGATTGAATGAGAAACTATAATAATTATAACAACATGAGTCAAATTAATCATAAAACTTAAAAAGAAGACTTTTGTAGGAAGTGTCTAAATGTGTCTTGATTGGACCTAGGAAAAAAAAGGTCATATACAGATAATGAAGAGCCATAAAAACTGAATTACTTAGGATGCTTGTGCCCCATAAAATATTGCGAAGGACGGAAAATTATAATAATTATAACAATACTAGGCAAACAATATAACTTGAATAAAAGACTTTTGGAGGAAGTACCTTGTGTTATTTTAAATTTTAACTTAATGGCCTAATGTTAATAAAATACAAGACAAAAAAATAGTCAAGATTTTTTTAGAAATTAGTTAATACATAAAGCTAATCAACAATAATTAATGGATTAATTAAAAGTAGATTTAAAGGTAATAAGTAGGGGTGTTTGTGGTTCGGTTTGGATCGGTTATTAGTTAAAATTAAAATCAAATCAATCTAGTCGGTTTTTTTAATTTCTAAAACCAAACCAAACCAAACGAAAAAAATAACCGTCGGTTTGGTTATTGACGGTTTGGTTCAGTTTTTCTGGTTTTTTCAATTTGAAAGTAATAAATTTTTGAGGACATACGTATCTTGATAGACACAAACATCTAGTACATGAACAATCCACTGAAAAGTTATTGTTGGTTCAATTGAGCAGTTAAACAATACTAAAGTTATCATTACACGAACAAAGTGATTCAATTAAGAGAAGGTGTAACTATCTTATGAGAGGTATGATAAGTAAAGATTAAAGTAATGAATTTTGATGGACTTGGACTTATGATTGTAATAGATGGATAAAATTTATGTGTTGGGCATGAGAAAATGGTAAAGTTAAAGATTTAAGTTACTTAAAATATAACAAAATATTTATATATTTTTTATGAATAATATATAAATAATTATAAAATTTATATATCTAATTTATCGGTTTGGTTTGGTTATTTTTATAGTTATTTTTTTAGTAAAACCAAATCAAATAGTATCGGTTTTTCAAAATGTAAAATCAAACCTAACCAAATCAAATCAAATATCGATTTTTTTAAATCGAATTGCTGTTCGGTTTGATTTTTTAACCATAACCATGAACCGCCCTAGTAATAAGGAACATGAAATCAAATCAAGGACTAAAAACAAAAAAAAGGACCATATTATGCGGTTAGGTTTTTCAGAATTTTAATTGACCCAGAAATAAAATATTCGATCTTAGTATTTTATATGTAAACTTTTAATCAATTAGACTGGGGAATATAATATCCCTTAATCTAGAGGTGTGCATTTGTTTTTTTATTAGATTTTGTACTATTCAGTTTGAATTTTTTGACTTTTGATTTTGAGAAGTGTAACCCAATTCAAATCGAAATAAATTTGGTTTGGATTGGTTTTTTTATTTTTGGTTTGGTTTTTCCGGTTTGGTTATTCGGTAGGAGTAATAATATTGAATCTCTTAAATATACTTTTTAATATAAATCACAAGTCAAACGTAAAACACAATACATAAAAATTATAAATGTCCAAACATAAAATATAAACTAAAATCATAATGAAAGAAAATAATGAAAAAGCTTGCATGCTTTCCTCTTATCTGATTATCGTTGTTAAGCATATTTAAGATATACGTCGAATTTTTGAATCACAACATTAATAGTATGATCATGATCTCTAGGACGTCTAACCTTCTATCCAGATCAACCTCACACCTACATCATTGAGTAGGCATGTAGTAAATCATCCCGAATGCATTTATAAATCTTCAAGTATTCAAACCAAGCTACGCAAACTAGATATTTCTTCGTCCTAAACGCTAATCCATCCATAGATGAATTCAGTGGTGGATCCAAAATTTGACGGTCGTTTTTGCTCAAGCCATTTTTTTTGTTTAGAAGCTTACTAATTTTTGTATAGTTTATTTAGTAAATGAAATACAAAAAATTGAAAAATTGAAAAACAATATTAAAAAAATATAAGCAAAAAGTCAACCGTGAAAATGTATATAAGAAGAAGAGTAAAAAAACTATGAAGAAGTTTCAGTTTACTTTTTTCAAACAAAAAATAGAGGTTGTTGCCAAGATTTGAATCCTCACTAGAGGAAACCATTGAATTCAACTTGAGAACTAAATCACCCATAAGGCATTTTGTTTTATTGGTGCTCGTGAATTTCTTATATCAGTTTTTCAGTATTTTCTATATACATATATAATTTTTTTGTCGGAGTCAATGGGTGTTTGAGCACCCAAACCTCTGTACGAACCCTACTCTCATCAACCCACAATCTATTTCCACTAGAAATTAGTATTAATTTACCCTCGTAGATGGCCAGTCAACACAAACTTAAAACAACAACACATGAATGGTAGATTCTCCTAAACAATCAATAATTAATCCATCCCAATGTGGATACGAGGGTCACGAAAATAGTTATTGGGTTGACAAGAGCTATTGGGCCGAGGACAAACAATAGGGTGAGGTTAATTTGGGATTCGGATTGAGAAGTAGGTGTAGGAACGGTTCCATAAAAAATGATAGTGGTATGTGATTTGGGATTATGCAAATTGTTGAGTAAAAGTCTGATTCTCTCATCTTCATTCTTAATCAACTTCTCATCCCCTTCTATCTATCTCTATATTTTCCGATCTTCTTCCCTTCGGTTAACCTTTTCAGTTTCGCTTTAAGGACATTAGTTGTTATTAGCTTGTTATTTCCATTTCTCAATTGTATTTTGTGTTCTTCAGCGATTATAATACATATCATGGTTGTGTTGGTAACTTGAGTTGTTACATATTTTTTCCCCTTAGTTGAGATTTTATCCAACTATGTTTTTTTGACTTTGATATGGGCAATTCTAGTGGTTGCTCTATCTGTATATGCCTTGTATGAGCTGCTAAACATTCAACAAGAGAAAAAGGTATCCTCCAGGTCCAACATGGCTTCAGTTGATAAAGCATTAAATAGAAAGGTTCTTAATACAAACGCGCACATACAAATATAAGAATCCATCGCACCGGCCTTTTTACTAAATTTTTTTACCCTATCCTTTGATTGGAAAGTGAGAAATTCATTTATATACTTTCTCTATCCCTAATTACTTGTCCATATTTTTTTAGTTTTCCCTAATTACTTGACCATTTTAACAAATCAAGAAAAGAAAAAAAAAATTACCTATTATACCCTCAATTAATTACTTTGAAAAAGATTGACTTTTTGCAAATCTTAAATTTTTTCATAATTAGTAGGGGTGAAATGGTAAACTCACTATATCAATAATTGTTTTCTTAATAGATGTGTCAAGTCAAAAGTGAATAAATAATTAAGGACAAAGGGAGTATAATAATAATATAATTTGGAACTCGTAATTCGAATCTCTTCATATGCCGATATACATTGGATGCCCCAATTAGTAGTAAATTACAAGTAGATCTTTTTTAGAATAGGGTTCAGAGTACTTATGAAGTAAAGTAATAAAAGTGAGTTAATCAGTACTTTTCTTCAAATTAATTATGTCCTGCTGCTAAGAGAAAAATCCTACTGTGGTGCTGAAAGTGAATATTTTGAACATGTAAATCAGTAAGGCATAGTATATAAATATGCTTTTAACCGATATTTATATCATCCAACTTTGAGCGTGTATAAGTAGATACTTAAATTTATGTAAAATTGAACAAGTAGACACATACGTCTAAAATGACTTTCTTATGTGGCAACTCGCATCCTACCAGGCGTTCTACATTTAATATGTCATGTAAAATATGTGTGTATATTTATTCAATTTTATATAAATTTAAGTGTCAACTTATGCATACTCAAAGTTAAAGAATATAGATACCTACTTTAAATAGAGAAAATCCCTGGAATTCTCTGATGCCGGGGATTCTGAAGTCAATCAGTAATAACTATTGCTGCTTTGCTCTTCTCCTACATTTCCTTTATAAACCATCTTCAAATTTGAATAACTATTGCAGGCTATTCCTACTTATAGATTAAAGAAATGATGCAAATAGTATTCCTACTTGTGGGGTCCATTCCATATTTTTTTGTAAGCTTTTGCTATTTAATTGCTACAAGCAATTGTTAAAAATGAATAATGACAACAAATTGGTGAAAAAGAAATTGCCGCAAGAGTTGAAAAAATGATAGATTTGATGATTGACAAATTGGTAAGATTTACAATCTTTTTTTGAAATTTGCTATATTTGTCTATGTCATTAGTGACATAGGCATGGTTTTCTCTTCCTATAAATAGAACATTTTTTCTCATTTGTAGAACACACCAAGTTAGAGAGAAAAAAAATAATATTTTGAAAGTAAAGTGAGGTATTTCATAGACTATATAAGAAAAATAGTCTGTGAAGAAAAATTGAGTTTGAGCGATATTTTAGTAAGGTGGAAATCAAAAGAGTGTTATTCCCTTTGAGTGTGTATTAGTTACTTTGAGTATTGTATTTGTGACTACACAGTGTAAAATTTCTTACTATATGATATCAGTTGCTCCTCTTGATCCGTGGTTTTTTCCTTATTTAAAAGGGTTTCCACGTAAAATTCTTGGTGTCATTATTTTCCCATTTTAATTTCATTATTTTGACCATATATCTTTTGTGTTAGTCTGCGTTTTCCCAACAAACTGGTATCAGAGCCAATGTTTTATCTGAGTAAGCTCTGTGGTTGCAGCACAGTCTGAACTTTCACATTATAAAAGATTTACTTTGGTTTGCAATAACTATATTTTTTGGGGATAAACAATGGAAGCCAACACAAGTAGAATGATTACTTTGAATGGTGTTAATTATGTCATTTGGAAGGGGAAAATGGAAGATCTGTTTTATGTCAAGAATTTTTACAAACTAGTCTTTACCACTGTAAAGCTTGATAATAAAACAGATGAAGAGTGAAATCTTTTGCACAGACAGGTTTGTGGATTCATTAGGAAATGGGTTGACGATAATGTGTTGAACCATATTTCTGGGGAGACACGTGCTCGAACCCTATGGGAGCATCTTGAAAGTTTGTATGCTTGGAAGACTGGCAACAATAAAATGTTCTTAATAAAACAGATGCTAAGTTTAAAGTATCATGATGGATCTCCGATGACAGACCATCTGAATAATTTTCAGGGGATCATGAACCAATTATCTACTATGGGCATCAAATTTGATGAAGAAATTCAAGGCTTGCTTCTACTTGATTCCCTACCAGACTCTTGAGAAACATTTAGAACTTCATTGTTAAATTATGCTCCGGATGGTGTGATCTCTATGAATTCCTCCAAGAGTAGTGTCTTGAACGAAGAGATGAGAAGAAAATCTGTAGGTTCTTCTTCGTCGGATATCTTAGTGACTGGACCTAGGGGGAGAAATAAAACTCGTGGTTCTCAGAATAGAGAACAAAATAGGAGCAAATCCAGAGGCAGACTTAAGGATATTGAGTGCTATCATTGTGGCATAAAAAGGCACACAAAGAAGTTCTGCAGGAAGTTAAAGAGGGAGAACAAAAACAAAGAGGAAACTAAAAAAGATGGCAATGAAAATTGTCTAGCCACCATCACCACCAAAGATCTTGTTACCGTCTTTGATGCAGATATGATAAATATTGCTTGTGATAAGTCAAGCTGGGTTGTGAACACTGGTGCCGCATCTCACGTGACATCAATGAAGGGTTTTTTCTCTTCCTATACTTCTGGTGATTTTGGAACCTTGTGTATGTGTAATGAGACTGTTTCTAGGGTGGTTGGTATTGGTACAATTTATTTGGAAACTAGTGTTGGAACTAAACTAGTTTTGAACAATGTGAAACATGCTCCTGATGTTCGTCTGCACCTGATTTATGTTGGTGTTTGGATGATGAAGGATATGTTAGTACCAACGGTGATGGAAAATAGAAGCTCATTAAGGGTTCCTTGGTTGTGGCTCATGGTAACAAACGTTGTGGTTTATACTGGACTACGACTTCTGCTTGTGTTGATATGGTGAATGTGGTTGAGATTGATAGCTCTTCAATGTTATGGCACAAGAGGCTTAGCCACATCAGCGAAAAAGGACTTAATGTTCTAGCCAAGAAGAAATTATTGTCAAATTTCAAAAGTGCTAAATTAGAAAAGTGTGAGCACTGCTTGGCTGGTAAACAAAATAGAGTTTCCTTTAAGTCTAATCTTCCTTCGAGAAAGACAAAATTGCTTGAGTTGGTGCACTCTGATTTATGCGGTCCAATGAAGATAAGGACATTGGGTGGTGCACTTTACTTTGTCACTTTTATTGACGACTGCTTGAAAAAACTTTGGGTCTATGTCTTGAAGACTAAAGATCAAGTGTTAGGTGTCTTCAAGAAGTTTCAGGCTTCAGTTGAAAGAGAAACTGGAAAGAAACTGAAATGTATTCGTACTGATAATAATGGTGAATATTGTGGACCATTTGACGAATACTGCAAGCATCAAGGTATTAGACACCAGAAGACTCCTCAGCTTAATGGTTTGGCTGAGAGGATGAACAGGACCCTGATGGAAAGAGTTAGATGTTTTCTTTCTGAAGCAAAGTTGGAGTGAGGCTTTATTGACCGCTGCACATGTTATTAATCTATCTCCTGATTTTGCTTTGCAAAGTAATGTACCAAATAGTGTTTGGTAAGGAAAGGATGTTTTCTATGACCATTTGAGAGTATTTGGTTGCAAAGCTTTTGTACATGTGCCGAAAGATGAGAGGTCAAAGTTAGATGCCAAGACAAGGCAGTGCATTTTCATTGGATATGACCTTGATGAATTTGGTTACAGGCTATATGATCCAATTGAGAAGAAACTCGTGAGAAGCCGTAATATTATTTTCATGGAGAATCAAACAATTGAAGATATTGACAAAGCAGAGAAGCTAGAATCTTCAAGTTTTGATGGCATAGTTCATCTAGATGAAGTTCCTCACACAAGTCTGCATGATATTTTTGGGCTTGATAATCATGGTGACACCCAGAATCATGTATCGAATCAACACATTAATGTTGATAATAACAATGATGTTGTTATCGATGATCCTCCTACTCATGAAGTTGTGGACGGATCAAACATTCCGCTTAGGAGGTCCACAAGACAACGGGTTCCTTCCTCTCGTTATTCACCCAATGAGTATGTGTTACTCACTGACGGGGGAGAACCTGAATGTTATGAGGAGGCCATAGAAGATGAGCACAAGGATCAATGGATTGAAGCCATGCAAGATGAGATGGAGTCTCTACGTGAGAACCACATTTATGAGTTGGTAAAATTGCCCAAGGGGATGAGAGCTTTGAAGAACAAGTGGGTATTCAAAGTTAAAGTTGAAGAACACAACTTGAAGCCCAGGTACAAAGCTATATTGGTTGTTAAGGGATTTGGTCAAAGGAAGGGTATTGACTTTGACGAAATATTTTATCCTGTCATGAAAATGTCCTCTATTCGTACGGTTCTAGGTTTGGCTGCTAGTCTTAATTTAGAAATTGAGCAGATGGATGTGAAGACGGCTTTCCTTCACGGTGACCTAGAATAGGAGATTTATATGGAACAACCTGAGGGCTTCAAAGTAGATGGTAAAGAAAATTTTGTGTGCAAACTCAGAAAGAGTCTCTATGGCCTAAAGCAAGCTCCTAGACAATGGCACAGGAAGTTTGAATCTGTTAGAGGGGAGCAAGGCTATAAGAAGACTTCTTCAGATCATTGTGTATTTGTACAAAAAAATTCTGACGGTGATTTTATCATCCTTTTACTGTATGTGGATGATATGTTGATTGTGGGCAAGAATACTTCCAAGATTGACGAGTTGAAAAAAGAGTTGTGTAAGTCTTTTGCTATGAAAGACTTGGGTCATGCCAAGTAAATTTTGGGCATGAGAATTACTCGTCTCAGAGATGAAAGAAAGATTTATTTGTCCCAGAAAAAGTACATTGAGCGTGTACTAGAGAGCTTCAATATGAAGAATGCTAAGCTTGTTAGTACACCTCTTGCTAGTTATATGAAGTTGAGCAAGAAGATGTGTCCTACAGTTAGGGAGAAAAAAAAAAGCATGGCCAAAGTTCCATATTCCTCCGTCGTCGGAAGTCTAATGTATGCAATGGTATGCACTAGACTTGATATTGCTCATGCAGTTGGTGTTGTCAGCAGATTTCTCGACAATCCGGGAAAAGATCATTGGGAAGCTGTGAAGTGGATACTCAGGTATCTTAGAGAAAGATCAGATGAATGCTTGTGTTTTGGAGCATCAGATCCAATTTTGAAAGGCTATACGGATGCTGATATGACAGGTGATCTTGATAACAGAAAGTCCACTACTGGATATTTGTTTACTTTTTCAGGGGGAGCTATATCATAGCAATCGAAGTTACAGAAGTGTGTCGCACTATCTACAACTGAAGCTGAGTATATTGCGGCTACTGAAGCCGACAAAGAGATGATATAGCTCAAGCGATTTCTTCAAGAGCTTGGTTTGCATCCGATGGAGTATATTGTCTACTGTGACAGCCATAGTGCAATAGACTTGAGCAAGAACTCCATGTATCATGCAAGGACAAAACACATCTACGTCAGATATCATTGGATTCGTGAGGAAGTGGAGAGTGAATCATTTCACGTCAAAAAGATTCACACAAGTGAAAATCCTGCAGATATGCTGACCAAGACAATATCGAAAGACAAGTTAGAGTTATGCAAAGAACTTGTCAATATGAGCTTTCTCTAAAAAAAATGGAGATACCTCTTTCTGGTAAATGAGACTGGAGGGGGAGATTTGTGGGGTTCATCTCATATTTTTTGGTCAATTTTTGCTACTCAATTGTTGCAAGCAATTGTTAAAATGAATAGTGACAACAAATTGATGAAAAAGAAATTGCTGCAAGAGTTGAAAAAATGATAGATTTGGTGGTTGGCAAATTGGTAAGATTTGCAATCTTTTTTTGAAATTTGTTATATTTGTCTATGTCATTAGTGACATAGGCATGGTTTTCTCTTCCTATAAATAAAGCATTTTTGCTCATTTATAGAACACACTAAGTTAGAGAGAAAAGAAATATATTTTGAGAGCAAAGTGGGGTATTCCATAGACTATATAAGAAAAATAGTCAGTGAAGAAAAATAGAGTGTGAGCAATATTTTAGTAAGGTGGAAATCAAAAGAGTGTTATTCTTTTTTAGTGTGTAGTAGTCACTTTGAGTATTGTATTCGTGACTACACAGTGTAAAATTTCTTACTATAGTGATATCAGTTGCTCCTCTTGGCCCGTGGTTTTTCCTTTATTTAAAAGGTTTCCACGTAAAATTCTTGGTGTCATTATTTTTCTATTTTATTTTTATTATTTTGACCATATATATTTTGTGTTAGTCTGCGTTTTCCCAACACTACTTGCATGATTTTTTTATTGTTGTGTCATGTGTGCTTCCCTTGCTATTCACTTACTTGTGTTTATGGTCATTTATCCCATTCAAATTGCAATTAAAGAATGAAGCAGACTTTCCATAATTAGTAAGCTCATCTATGGTTGAGTCATTCATGTGGGGTTAATTTGACTTTTGATACACTAAAGCTAGTCCTTTTTGTTGCTGTAGGAAAATGTTTGACTTTATAAATAGAGACATATTCCTTCTAAGTTGGTAGCATTCACAATGTAATCGTAGGAGATTTGAAAGTTTTGTTTATGAGGAGAATTTGTGAGACACAAGTGATGCGTTATCAGTTGTGTGAACCTCTAGTTATGCTGAGTGAATTTTTGAGGTTAATTTGACTTTTGATACACTAAAGCTAGTCCTTTTTGTTGTTGTAGGAAAATGTTTATGACTTTATAAATAGAGACATATTCCTTCTAAGTTGGTAGCATTCACAATGTAATCGTAGGAGATTTGAAAGTTTTGTTTAGGAGGAGAATTTGTGAGACACAAGTGATGCGTTATCAGTTGTGTGAACCTCTAGTTATGCTGAGTGAATTCGTGAGGTTAATTCTCTCAATATTGTGTACTCTCTTTTATATAGTGGACTAATATTCATCTTCTCTTATAAATGTAGGTCGATTGACCGAACTACGTTAAAAATTTGTGTCTCTTTTGATATATTTCTCGTTTATCTTCTTACTCATGATTTTTTTAGGTTTGCTTTGTTATATTCTACATGACACTTTGTCCTTGATGGTGTTCCAGCCTGACATGTCCATAGACTCCATTGGCCACAGAAAACTTATGGGCGGAGTAAAGTTGCATTGGAATTTTATGATGCCTTTTATTCTTGACATAGCAGCCTTTTTATAGGCAACAAAAACTGAACTGTCGCCTCTATGTGAAATGACGATACCCTTGGCACTTAAAAGACTATCTTATAATACATGTCTTTGTTCAAACACCTAACCTCACTGATTGAAGCAGGTGGGCGTGTAGCTCAAGGTTGATTGTTGAGCTTCGAATGGTCATTATGATCGCTTCTAGCTGTAAAGATGATCTTCCTTAGGTGAAGCCCCTTTCAGATGTCCGGTCATGTGTCAGTCCTACATGGGCAGGCATTCGAGACTCCTCACAACATATCAGGGATGGTCTCTTCCATTTTCCCCTGATCACCACAAACGTCCCTTCGTATTCAATTTCACCACATGTCATAGAATGATTTGCTCTTTTCACTAGGTCCAATTCTGCCCCCATTAACCCTATACGAATATTGAACAAATTTTCCACTATACAGAAAAAGATTTTTAACCAAGTACTTATCGAGTGACCTACACCTTTCTTCTTTCTTTAACTACATAGAGTTCCAGATGAACACAAATGAAGAGTAAATGATAGATCCTTACATATATCCCAAACACTATAAGAAAAAAATATTAGAAACGAACAAAATTTCTTGCTAAATAGTCGAACTTCCATGCTAATTCCATTTAGCTACAGATTAATAATGAATTACATGGAAATCCAATTAGCTAGGAGCTATTTTGCAATGGATTACTACGGAATTACTGATAAATTATGTAGCTAATAACAAAGGTAACAAAAGGCTATTTTTAGCTGCAGTGATCACCAGTGGCAGACCCAGAATTTTGTTCAAGTGGATTCAAGTTACAATGAACCATGACGGTAGTAACAGTTATCATATATTTTTCTATTCCCATAATTAGCCCCCCAAAAATGTTTTGACGTGGTATTGTGAGTCTAATATAT
>JAJONR010012997.1:0-11489 GCA_029582245.1 Solanum etuberosum | reverse complement strand
TTAAATGTTTTAAAGACTTAAGTTGCCTATTTTATGGCGAGTTGAATATATTCTTTTTATTCAGTTTTTAAGATTTTGTATGCTTGAGTTAGTCTTCCGCTTGTAGTCAGCCAGGATGAGGGTTCGTTTGGGGACCAGCAATGGTTCTCGAGTGCCGGCCACATCCAGGGTGTAGGCTCGGGTCGTGACAGGATATTCACAAAAAATGATAAATACCTCTAAAAAATATATTTAGCGGTAATTAAATTATTGTTGTTAATTAATTATCGTTAAAGATAAAAAAAAATTGTAAGTGTCAAAGAAAACTGTTTCTGCTACCTCTATATATGCTAACTAGATCTTTCTCCGGTTTTACTCCGATGCCAGGTGTTTTTTAATTTGTTTTATGCAGCCACATGTACATGATTCTTTCCCCAATATACTATTCTTCGAGCGTGTACTGCATAAACTCATTTTTATGCAATAGATCACAAATCATAGGAGAAATATAAATTACACTAGACAAGATAAGCTTGACTAATAAAACGTTAGCAAGAAAACATCATATCTTATGGAATGCTACACGTTGCACCAATGCAATTCCCCTTACGGGTCATATGAAATTATTTTCAAATAGAATATAAATTTTTTGTCTTATTATGTTAGTAATAAATAAATAATCTTAGACCAATAATGAATAAGTTTCTACTGATTCTGTATTTTTTACCAAAATAAAAGATTTCTAAGGAACATTTAAACTAAAGAAAACTTACTACTTGCTGTCTGATTGTGAATCTTCTTATTGTTTCAACATAATAAAAACAAGATATGAGCAGTTTATAAGTTTCTAATTTGAACGATATGAAGCAAATAGAAGACAAAAATGATCACAAAAAAAAAGTGATATTCTTATAAATCTCATAAAAACTGCACCTACAAACAAAAGTAAAAATTTGATCACAAGCCTTTTGAAGCTAACAAACTACTTTCTCTTCTCGTATTTTTTAATATACTCCCTCAGTCCCAATTTATATGACATAGTTCTAATTTTGAGAGTCAATACTTCACTTTGTGACGTTGTAGATGGTTGAAGATATTCGATAAGATGCTTGAAAAGAAACACTGCATAAACTTATTTAGGCTAAAGTTTTATTAGTCAATTCCTAATGCATTAAGGATTTATACATTTATGACAATATTACCCGTATATAAATCAAATAACGTGATTTCAATTGGAATCCGATAAGAATAAGGAAAAGTGGTTGCTATATACAACTCTTTAGGTATTATTTTTTTAAAGTAGAAAACGTGTGGTATTATTTTAATTCCCATTTTCTTGTAATTTTATTTGAATCAATTGAAATATTCTCTTTACTTTTTTTTGGATAGTTGAAGTGGTATGTTGGAACAAAGAGATATGTGGCGTCTATATTTTTGTGTCTTTTTGTAACTAGACAGGTATAATCCTAAATAGTCATTTTCATTTTTTATCAAAACAAAAATCATTTTTAAGTGCGAAAAACATTCATAGATATAATTCAAAAAGAAAAGGTAAGATTCTAAACATATAGTATACCAAGTGCAAAACCTAATTTTGGATTGGACTAGAAATACTTTTCCTATATTATTTAGAGCCCGTTTGGCATTGCTACTATAACTTCTTATTTTTAGAAGTACTTTTTAAAAATAATTTGTTTAGAAAAGTGATTTTAAAAATAATAATTTGTGTTTGTTTAATTCATTTGAAAAGTGTTTTGATGAGCGGATTGTGTTTGACTAAGCTTTTTAAAAAAAAATACTTTTGAGAGTTAAATTACAAAATTAAGATCATTTTAAATATCTATTCTAATTTTTTTAATTAAATTTATATTTTTATTAAATTAAAATGTACGTATTCAATTTTTCAATCAATATTATACATAGATGAATACAAAAATAAATTAAATATTGATATAATATTAACATAATGATTTAAATATTATTAAAAATATCAAGCAAAATAAATTTAAAAATCATTTCACAAATTAAATCACTACATATGAAAAACTCATAACAAAATAAATAAATATAGGAGATATATTGGTAAATATGTATATATGGCAGATATATTTTGGTCTTACATTAAATAGTTTCTTGCTTTTGTTTTTTTTAGAAGTAGAATCTTTTACCTTCTTCCCAACAACAGAAAAACTGTTTTTACTTCTATTGAACAATTTTACTAATTAGCTAAACATCTTGTTTTTCAAAAATAAATATTTTTTATTTAAAATAAGTATTTTTGGCCTTCCAGCAACAATGCCAAGTAGTTCCTTAGACTAAAAATTATTTTCTTAATACATTGAGGATTTATACATTTATGACAATATTACCCCTATAAACGACATGATTTCAGTTGGATTCCTACGAGGGAAAGAAATCCTAACCGACTATTTTAATTTTAAAACAAGAAAAAAAATGTAGGAAATAAATCAGGAATATGATTCCTTACTAGTTTAGAATTTGTTATTTATGGTATTTACTTATTTATGTTTAATTATAATTTGTCAGTTATGTAGTTTCCTAGTCCTACTTTACTTTGGTTGTTAGTATTATAGGTTCTTAGTCTTAGTTTACTTTGATTGTAACTCGTAAGTACTATAAATAGGGGTGCCTTATTACATACATTGAATGTAGAGAGAGATACATTGAATGTAGAGAGATACACTCAATGTACTAAAATACAAGAGTTATTGAATAAAGCCCTCTACCCTTCTTTATAGATTAATAAAATTCTTTATATATAATCATTATTGGGTCTTTCACTTGAGCATACAATATTACTCTGGGTAATTTCATTTCCTGGTATCAGAGTTTGTGTGAGATCCAAAATATACAAAAGAATATTGATATTTCATATTTACCCGAATGTCCCTTTTTGTGCTTGATGACAAAAATAATTTTGAGAATTGATATCAACTGATGAAAAAAAAATTAAAAGATGTTGAACTATGGTCCATTATTGATAATGAATTCGTGGAAGCCAAGAGGGCACAATGTTGACGAGTGAATCAACTATACAATTGGACAAAAATAGACAATTAAATTAAAAGACACTTTTTTACCTTGATAGCAAGGTCAAATTGCATGTATATAATAAAATTTTACATGTTAAGTCAGCAAAGGAGGCTTGGACAATTTTAGTAAAATCACATCGACGTGCTTTAGACGTGAAGAGAGAAAAACTCCAACAACTTTGGAGACAGTTTGAGTTGGCTCAGATAAAACCAACAGAATCAATCAAAGATTTTTTTACGAAAATTAAAGAAAGTGTTAATGGCCTAAAGATCTATGGAGAAGCATTAGATGAAGTTAAAGTTATTGAAAAAAATATTAAATTCTCTAATTTTAGTGTTTCAGACCAAGAAAAAAATATTGAGTCTACTCGAAATCTGTATACCTTGAGACTTGGTGATCTAGAAAATAAATTAGTAATGTATGAGATGTGTCTTAATCAACAAACATATGTGATAAAGGGGAGGTATTCCAAAGAAAGAATGATAAAGAAGAGACATTGAATATGATAGGAATAAACAAAGAAGACCAAACAAAAGATGATAAAGAAGATACATTGAGTTTGATAGAAATAAAAGAAGAAGACCAAAGAAAGGATCATCAATCAAAAGAAAAAGAAGAATCATCGAAATTTACAGAAATATATGAAGAAGACGAAGGTTTAAAAATTATGGAAAAAGAAAGGGAAGGTAGAGATAAATTTTATTGTGGTATAGATGACTTTAATTACAGAGAAGAACTCAATAGTGGTCAATCTAATAAGTCAATAAATTTTTGAATGACGAAAAAGTAAAATTTGATTGAAACTGATGTTGTTTCAATAGAGGCTCGTATTTTAAGTCGTGAGACATGTAGTAGACATGATTGATCTATACAAGGTGAAACTCTTGAAAAAGAAATAGAAACATTCACTATTGTCTCACAAGACCCAAAATTGAAGCCAAAACAATTAAAGTTCTAGATCCACATTTGATGTGCATGACTATAAATAGTGAAGATACAATCAACCTTGAATCAATATTCAAAATTGTAGGCTTTGAAGAGCATGAAAAATTATTTGTCAAAGATCCTACTCTACCACATACACAATCAATTGTAGTTGAATGGACATGTAAGACCAAATACACACTGATTGGAGAAGTAGATGATTTTTAGGCAAGAATAGTTATTCAAGAATACAATAAAAGAAAAAAACATGATGATGATATTTTTAAAATGTTAAATTTGAAAGTCAAATTAACCTTGAATTCTCCTAACGTCTTAACCACTAAACTAAACATTTAACTTATATCAAGAGGTGTCAATACTTGTATATATATTTATTAAACCAAAATTTGACCTGTATATACAATGTAATCTCCGACGAAGGGGTGTCGCGTGACACCCCTCGGCTAAGAGTGGGTCCGCCCCTGCGTGTGTCTGTCTCTTTCCAGATGCATGTATCTCAGATACATAGGATCAAAAGTCTCTTTCCAGATACATGTATCTTGGATACATAGGGTCAAAAGGTGTAATTTGTTTCATCTACACTGTATTCAAGTAAATTTGCATGTATCTGACTCTCTCGCTCACCTCTCTCTTATCTCACTTTCTTCTTTCCTCTCTCGGTCACCTATCTCCTTCCCTCTATCGCTCACCTCTCTCCTCATGTATCTATATTTCAGAATGTATCTGTAATGTATTTGACAATCCAGATATATATGTATCTAGTGTGATTCGATCACATGGATCTGAGATACATAAACTATCTCGCTCGCCTCTCTCCCTATTTCAATGTAATTGGTAGTAAAAATACATGTACATATAATATATTAAGGTGTACCTGACTTGAAATCTGGTGTGAAATTATTAATTAGTCAGACAGTATGTAATTATTTCAAACTATATAGAGAATTAATAAATATGTATGATAAGGTAATTTTTCCAATAGGTCCAGTACAAGTCTAAACGTTTTGTCAACCTCAAGTTACTAGCCCATTTAGCACCAATCAGTTTCATTTAGATTTAGTTTATCACTAAGTTTTGCCTGACGTTTGGTTAGTAACTTCTTACCCCATGAATGAAATTTGTAGTTATGACACCTTAATAACGTCTAAAAATTATATGGAAAAGGCTTTATGGGTAGTTTAAAATAGGAAATTCGTAAGAAATATCAAACTATTAATTTAAATTAAATGATATAGTCATAGTTTGTATTATTTGTAATTCGCAGCAAACATATCATGTTTTTTGCCATCTGCCGAGACCCATTCGGAAGGTAGATTAGTATATACGAATTCCCTTTATACAATTTTGTTTATATACAATTACTATTTTTTAGTTTGTTTATACAAATTCAATTTGTTGTTTGTATATCAATTACTATGTTTTAGTTTGTATATAGATCAAATATACAGATTATCGAAATATACAGATCAAGACATGACAGGTTTTTATGTATAAATATACCGAAATATACAAATACAAATTTTTATGTATATGTACATCGAAATATACAGATTAATAGCCATAGCAAACATAAAGTTTGCTACCGAGCGTAATTATACAAACTATAGCTATAGCATACAAATATAATTTTTATATTTGCTAAACCTAAAATTTACTCTTCAAAATATCACTGATTTGGTTGTTTATGAGTTTAGGATCTAGTTCTGTCGAAATTGTTTAATCTTAATCCATCTTTGTGTTTTATTTGACCTAAGAGGTTATCATAGCTCGTCTTAAGATGTAATTTGTGTTTGGATAACTGGATGTGATCTTATTCGTATTGTATCAAAATGATTTTTAGCGGCAATTAATTAACGATATATCGTAATTAATTGTAAAAACAATGCATGTTACAAAAATCAAAATGATTTTTAGCGCCGTTATATAACAGGATCGATTAGTTGCCGCTAAATATATTTTTTAGAGCCAATTACTAGTGACATTTATATTTAGCACTTTTTACAAATATTGTTAAAGCCTATAGTGATATTAAATCTGATGACAATTAATCTAATGTCGATAAAGACTTTAACTCTTTGTTAATATGCATATTTGAGAAAAATTACTTAAATACACAACTTATTTTACCATATTCTCTAAAATTCCCTACCATTTGAAAAAATTACAAAAATTCATATGCTCTTCTATTTCACTTTACTTGATGTATCGGGACGTACACAATGTATCGGGACGTTGAGTGATGTATCTAAAACCGAGATGCAATATATCGAGACTTTGAGCGATGTATTTAAAATCGGAACGCGATGTATCAAGACGTTTTAGGATGTATCCAGATTCCATCAAATTTAAGAAATTTTTGTAATTTGAAAAAGAATAGGGATATGATGTAATTCGCTCTTAACCCTATGAGATTTGTGTAAAATTCCCATAAAAGAAAAATTACATAAACTTAAGATATCTTAATCTCTAAAATTCCCTATCATTTAAAATAATTAAAAAAATCTCTTCTCAGATACGTCCATTCCATTAAGTAATGTATCATTTGTATCCGAGAAGGGATTTTTGTAATTTTTTTAAATGATAAGAAATTTTAGAGATTATGATAAAATAAGACGTGTATTTATGTAATTTTTTCTTTTTATATAGTTCAAATGCTTTGCTGGATCCTTAGCATTTACTTTAGGAGAATTTTCGCATATAGTCACTCAAAAATAACTTAATTATGCTTCATAACTATAGTTTGCTAATTACGATTCGTAGCTACATGTTAGAGGGAGGAGTGACGTGAGAGAGATTGGGAGAGGGAGGAGAGAGGCGAATGAGAGAAGGAAGAGAGCGGAGAGAGGTGAATTGTATATGTATATCTGTCGAATTGTATACGTATATATGTCAAATAATTGTATATATGTAAATGGTATACATATGTATTTGTATATATGGTGAGCGAGATAGTGAGAGGGAGGAAAGAGGCGAGCGAGATTGGGAGAGGGAGGAGAGAGAAATTGGGAGAGGGGGAGAGAGGCGAGCGAGAGAGGGAAGAGAGTGGAGAGGGCGAACTGTATATGTATATCTACGAGATAATTGTATATATGTAACTGGTATACATATGTATTTGAATTTCTAGCGAGCGAGATTGGAGAGGGGGGAGAGAGGCGAGCGAGATTGGGAGAGGGAGGAGAGAGGCGATCGAGATTGGGAGAGGGAGGAGAGAGGCGAGTGAGATAAGGCAGAGAGTGGAGAGAGACTAATTGTATTTGTATATCTGTCATATAATTGTATATGTATATGTATAATTTGTATTTGATAATTTGTATTTGTATATGTATAAAAGAGGAGAGAGGCAAGAGAGAGGAAGAGAGGAAGAAAGGAGAGAGGCGACTTAATTACAACTAAAATTAAGTTGCGAGTCGTAATTAATTCAAACTATAGCTATATTAACAAATTAACTAGTATATGTTTGTTTATCCGTATAATTCTCTTTTTACTTTAAGATTTTAGAATTTTAGCAGGCCCAAACACAAGGTATACACATATATATGTCACTATATATAAGGTATAATTATACTCTATTGTTTTGATATCCCGATTTGTTTGGTTTTTTAATTTAAATTTTGTTGTTCTCCATCTTTTGTGGAGATCGTAGACTTGTTTAATTCTAAGAAAATATTAGTATTGTTGAAATAGTGTCTAGCACAATTTACGCTAATTTATATATCAAGTCATAAATAATATTTAGTGTTATATTTTTTCCTTGTTTCTCAACAATTCTATCATGCTTAAGTCTCCACTAATTATTAATTTATTATATTGTTCCTTTAAGTCTCCATCCACTGCCACCATTTCTCTCTTTGTCCAAGAAAAAAAATGCAAATTTAGAATTAGAATTTTATAAATTTTTATAAAGATTTAAATTAATATATAATACAATTAAGTTTACACTTAAATAAATTTAATTAATATTTTAATACATATAATATTTAAATAAAAAATTACTGAACTTTCGTGAACCCGTAATAATGATAAAATTGGGATATATATAAGGGAAGGAGCATAACATAAAAATAAATAAGGAAGGATGCACCTATATTAAAGAGTGAGTTTATATTTCATAGTAAATTTTTTATAATTGACATCTATAAGATTAATAATTATAAGTTATAACATTATTCTATAACTTTCAAGTTATAACAATAAACAATTACATGTTATAACATTTTACTAAATTAAAAAAAGATTTAAAAGCAGTAAAAATCAATTAGTTTGAAAAAATAAATAAATAAAAAATAAATTTTTGAGTAACAAATAATTTTAAAATATTAATGATAATTAATAGAAGGCATAAAAATAGGAGAGTCATAACAAAATAAAATATTTGTTTTCCTTGTTTAGCTCAAGACAATTATTTCAAACAGATTTCTTTTCAAAAAAAAAAATCGACCATTTCTCTCTCTTCTCAATATTCTCTCTCGTCTAATTCGTTAAAACAAATTACTTAGTCGTCACTCTCTTCTAATTCGAATTTATTTTTATACAATAATCGTCATTTTCTTGTAATAGACAGTTTCTTATCAGTATTAATAAAGCATGGTGGTAGATGGGATCCTTCAGGTTAGGGTTTTTTTCAATTTTTTTGTGTAATTGATTGCAAAAAATTGGGTTTTTTTTTAATGTATATTGTTGTTAGTTTTTGGTACGAACCATTTTTCATTTTTTGGTATATTTCTGATTTTAAGAATTACATAAAATTTGTTTGAAATTACTATACTAGATATATCAGACATGTATAGAAATTGATAATGTTTTTGGTATTATTCTCTTGTGATTGAACTTTATTTTTTGGCATTATATTGGAATGAATTTGGGTATAATAACGGAATAAATTTGATATATTGTTTATTTAATAAATGACAATTACTAGTTAGAAATGGTATAATTTTTGTATTCTTTTGGCATGAATCTGGTATGAATCAGTAATGATTTTTGGCATGAAATATGTATAGAAAGTGTGCATAAAAATGGTATGAAATTTGTGCATAAAATGGTATACTAGTTATATCAAACATGTTTGAAAATTGATAATGTTTTTTGTAAGATTCTGGTATGATTGAACTTTATTTTTTTGGCATTATATTGTAATGGATTTGGGCATTGTCGCACTCCTTTTCGGACTGGCGGATAGGATTTTTTCAATTTAAGTGATGGTATTGAATAGGGATTATTTTAAATTTTTTTCAGAGTCGCCACTTGGAATTGAGTTATGGTGTTCCAAGTCACCTCCTTTTTTTTATCCCTAATCAAAAGGAAAATGACTCTTTATTTTGGTCTGCGAACTAGAAATTCAGGTAAGGAATTCTTTTGACCGAGGGGAAGGTATTAGACATCCTTCGAGTCCCGTGGTTCTAGCGCACGGTCGCTTTTATTGACTTATACTTATTTTAAAATATTTTTGGATATATTATTTCAAGTCATGATTTGTTTGCATTTTTATTGTTGAACTTTTTATTTGATTTTAACCTAGATGCGTAACCGCATTCTTGGTCTTGACATTTAGAGACATAATTGTCTTCTTATGTCACACCTAATAATTTTATGTATGAGTCTCTACTTTAAATTAATGAAGGTTAACTATATTATTAGACAAGGTGCGTCACCGCATCCTTGAGTTTATTTTTTAATGTCTCAACAAAGATGTGTAACCACATTCTTAATTGAAAAACAAAGATTTTTAACATCCCTAAAACTCATCTAGTATTAAAAACGCTTACTCTTATTTTTATGAATTTTAGACAACTAATCTTTTCATTCCATTATTATATTAATTGATGATATTTTTTATTAAATTAATCTACATATCAAAGGATTCAACCAAACCAAAATAGAGTAAATTTCAGTTCAATAACATAACCCATTGGTTTGTTTATTGGGTAATGACTCATTTATCCTAAAAATATATAAATTAAAATAGACAATTGACATCAATATTAAGCTACAACAATAACATATAAACATAGTGGTTTAGGCACAACAAAATTGAATAACAACAAAAACTAAAATTCTTACATAATAATAGGATTTTATTCATCTTTTAGAGATTTGCACTAAAAAATAACATAAATATAACTCAAGAGGTCATATTCAATTCAATCAAATTATGAATGAGACAAAACTATAAGAAAACTTATCACATAATTACATCAAATTCCATAAATAAATTAAAGAGATAAGATAAAGTTGAACCTTAAATGAAAAGAATAAGTACCGTAAAATTTTGACCGAACCACGATTAGAACGCTCACAATTTTTGGTGTAGATATATTTTGTGTTTATATAAAAGTAATGAAAAAAGGAAATAAAGAGATGAATATGTTTGTGAGTATGTTACCGATTGTTTTTTTTTCGTGGGTGTGTAATTGGGGAGAAAAGAATATTTTTTTTCCCTGTGTGTGTTGCTTTTCTTCGTATTGCTGGTCGTATTTTGGAGTGTATTTTTTGGTGTTGCTGGATATAATAATATAAAAATATTAGCTAATAAAATTACAAGAATAAATGTATAGCTAGTCTAAATTATAATTAAGAAATACTACCTTATTATTAAATCTAAGAAAATACTTTTTTTTTTTGTAACTTTCCATTTCTTTTCTTTTTTTAAACAATTGAAAATAAAATTTACCTTAAAAAGTAATTTCCTTCTTGTTGTTTTCAAATTTTTTAAAATAAACTTAATAAAATAAGATAAAAGTCAAAAATATTTAATTTAAAATTTTGAAATATTTAAACTCTAAAAACGATGTAAAATTTTAGGTTCGGTCAAAAATTACGTGTCTACAGGCATGATAATGAAATGAACTTGGTATACTGTTTATTTAATAAATGACAATTACTAGTTAGAAATGATATTCTTTTGGTATTACTAGTATATTTTATTTGTGTATAAAAATAAATAAATAAATGACAATTACTAGTTAGAAATGGTATTTTTTGATATTACTAGTACATTTTATTTGTGTATAAAAAATTGGTTCATAGTGTGATCTTGTATATGATAATTTTTGTATGAAACATGATTGCAAAAGAATGACTATTTATTGTTTTGTTATATTTTGTATGAATTGTGGATTCAAATGGGTCTATATAATTGATATAATCGGTATAAAATCGATATACAATTGATATAAAATTGGTATGAACCATTTTTTTATAGTGATTAATTCAAAATAAAATTCATACCAAAACAATCAATATATAAATGATATAAAATCGGTATGAACCATTTTTTTATAATGATTAATTCAAAATAAAATTCATACCAAAACAATCGATATATAAATGATATAAAATCGGTATGAACCATTTTTTACAATGATTAATACAAAATCAAAATTCATAGTAAAATAATATGATAGGTTAATTTATTTTTGAAATCAAAATTCATACCAAAATCATAGAGTAGGTCCATTTATATTTAAAATCATATATATATATATATATATATATATATATATATATATATA
>JAJONR010012995.1:0-12851 GCA_029582245.1 Solanum etuberosum | reverse complement strand
GAAAAATTATTGGTCAATAGTTAATATAAGGAAAGATAAAAGATAGAAATAATTAATGTAATAACTATGAAATTCATAATATTATAACTTAGAATGTAAGAGTGTGAATAACATTTGCAATAATTAGTAATAACTAAGAGTATTTATAATGTTATTTATAACTAAAGAATTAATGTGCAATAGTTGAATTAGTAATAAATTTTGTATTTACATAAATAAATAGGACCTTTAATTAATGTTACTATTTTTTATAAATATTAGATTTTTTTTTTAGTGTAGGGACAAAATGTAAATGTTTATTCCATATAGTTACTGAATATAATATTTATTTTGTAAATGATAAATTTTAAATGAGTCATATATATTCACATATTTTCACATTTGTTGTGTGTTTTTTTTAAAAACAGAACTCGGAATATTTTAAAATAATATATTTTGAAATTAGAAGATATTGTTAACTTGATAATACATTAGTGACATATATAATACTTTAATTTAAATATAAATACCTACCCAAATATAAATATATATTTTCATTAATGAAAATATTTATCTCATAAAAATTAGCTATTAAATAAATAAGAAAAATTAAACTAATACAAACTTCAACTGGCGTTATTACAAGTCATGATCTTTTCTTCGTCTAAAATACAGAAATATTAAGAAATAGTAAATAAGTAAAACAAAAGTGCAATGTTTATATAGTAATAACTATTTTGAAGCAAACTTCCTGACAATCTAAATCACATAAATAACATTGATAAATAAAGTCATTCTTTTGTCTTGAGCATCAAAAAAACAAATCCTGACGATTCTTTAAATTATGAAAAAAGATATTTAGAAGCATATATCTATATCACAAGAGAAATTGTTAAAAAATAATAATTTAGACTACATCATGTTAACTTCATATATTGAAACATTGCATACTAATGTATATATTAAGCAAAAAAATTATTATTCAGTCATTAAAATTATTTTCCTTAAGTACTTGAGGTTGTGGAATATACCCTCTTAGGATATAACGATTTACTTCATCAGAATAGTGGTACCTCATAATCCGCTAAACTTCGAACTCACTCAACGACAATAAATCACACAAAAATTTTAAAATGCAAGAAGAAGAAGAGTAGAAGATTAAAAAAAATTGTGGTTGAAAAATGAGAGGAAGACCCTCTATTTATAGTCAACAAAGGGTAGTATGAATAAGTGTTTTTTGTGTCTTATCTAAAGTCATGACATTTCCGAGAAGTCACAACCCTTTGGAAAAATCACAACTCTTTGGCAAAGTCACAACTCATCGAAAAATCACAACCCATTGAAAAAAGTCACAACTTATCGGAAAAGTCACAACCTAAGTTAGGGATATTATAGTAATTTAACATTCAAGTTAGGAGTTCATACTTTTAAGGTAATATAGATATAGATATAGATATAGATAGATAAAATCATCTCATTAAGAATAAAATGATAATTTTAAATATAAAATTATTGTACATAGCAAGAATAAAACTATTCTTGGAGTGAAAAATAAAATTTCTTGTCTTGAAATAAAAGTACTTTGAGTTCAATAATATTTTATTTGTTTTATCTATCAATTTGATTCAATATACCATTGAATAATCTATTTTGTTTCAATTTATCATAATATATATTTTATTAAAAAAAAGGAAACTAATGAATTAAATTTGTAACTCACACTTTTTGATGAAAATACAAGTTTGAAGTGAGACTTATTTTTTCACTGTATTTATATTAGGTAGTTAAATAAGAAGGTAACAAGGAAAAAGTTAGTAAAGTTAAAAAGAATAAGAGAAAAATAAAAATAAATTGGCAAAAATAAAAATACAATATATTCAAAAAGTAAAGAAGGGATAATAATAATTATATAACTAAGCAATGATCAATAAGGGAAAAAAGATAAAAGAAACTACATATGATTAAAAATTAGAGTTTAAAATATAAAAAAATGAATAATATAATTGCAAATGAAGAATGACAATTGATATATCGATAGATGTTTCAAATGTTAAATGTTAATTTCAATTAGTTTAAAATAAAATTATTAAACATAAATTGTTGGGAATGTCTAGTTATATAATAACAGATCGTTTTTTCAAAAAAAAATTGAGGGTGAGGAAGTGATTGGTGAATCGAACTATTAAGGAGTTCAGATAGACAATCAACTAGTATATTATATGGGGTGGATTATTTTCAATCTACTTTTATGATTTCAAATCCCTTTGACCGAAATCAATACTTCAAAACATCCCATGTACTATAGGAATCTTTTATTTTTTACCTATTTGAATGGATTATTTAAGCAGATATGTATCATTAGCACTAGAAAGTATTCAAAGTTATATTCCTAATACGGAAATCAGAGTGTTACTTTTTCTGTCTATTTTTACTTGTTTATTATATTAAAAATGCGAAATAGTTTAATGAATCTTTCTACTTGTATGAGTTTGTATTATGAATTTTCATACTCATAACTATGTCAACCAAACCATCAAACTCATTAAAACACAATATTTGAAACCTCTCTGACCATTTGCCGAACCTATGTGGTATGAATGCTATTAACTTGGAAAAATATATGATTGCACTCGCTTTTAAATGCATAAATACAATATTTCATATTAAAAAACATTAATTTTTTTATAAAAAAAAATCAGTTCTAGAAAAAAACTTATTTCTTCTTTAATCATCTCGCCCTCCCCCCACCACACACCCACTCCACCTCACCCCCAACTTTTCTTGTTCTCCAGAACTTTCCCCACCCCTATACCCTCAACTTTCTTCTCTCTTCTTCAACAAATTCACCTTATTCGAAATCACCTGCTACACTCTTTTTCTTCAATCCACTCTCTTTTGCAACAAATCAAAACTCTACCTCTAATCTCTTCTTTCTGCCCTTTTTAAATATATTGTAATGTTTTAAATTTTAAAAATATTGAGACCATTGTTTGTGTTGGTTGGATTCAGAGAGAAGGTGTGAATATGGATTAATGTAAATGGTGATGGTGGGTATTGAAAAATTTAAAAACTTTGTTGATAAGTTTGAGAAAACTTGAAAAACAATAAATGAGTCTTATGAATTTGAAATTAGTTCAATTTTGTGATTTGGGGCTTGTTGGATTTATGTTGGTGAACTTGTATTTGAAATTTCAAGTCAAATAAAGAAGAATTTTATCTATTTGACATAAATTTGGTGCTCAAGTTGTGAGCAAATATGAAGATTGAAGAACATGACTATTTAAAAAAATTCAGAATTTGCAAAAGTGACTTGATTTTTTTAATATTTAATTTCTTACGTATCATTAAAAAATGACGTGAAACTACATGTGTAATCGGTTGGATTACACATCCACTGATTAGGTGAGAAAAAGGTCTAAAAACTGGTTTTAATGGGTTTAAGAATTCAGTAGGCAAAGTATTAAATAGGAGGGTTCATAATACAAACTCACAGAAGAACAAGGGTCCATCAGACCATTTCACCTGTTAAAACAATTTACTACATTTACTTATTCGGTTAGAAAAATCAAGAAATAATTTATCATATTGTACCTATTTTATCCTTATTATTAAGGTATTACTTTCCTTATCTCAATTTATATGACATATTTTTTTTTTAATTGGTTTAAAAAAATATGACATATTTTTTATGTGTTAAATATTTAATGACACTATCAACATTTATTCATATAATTAAACTGTTGTTTTATTTATTACTTCTTAAGGATTGTGTCAAATTAAATATGAATAAGTAAATGTGAACAAAACGGAGAGAGTACTTAAAATAGGTTTTGTATGAGACATTTTTCAACTCTTTCCGACTCATCTCTTCTTCTTTATTTATTTTTAAGACTAGATATAGGACTCCATATATGTTATTTTTGTGTGTTAATTTATGCGACGGATGGAATAATCAATCAAATCTTTGATATGATTTTAAAATTATTAATTATTATGATTTCTAATATTTTTACGAAATTTTAAAATAGTATATGTTACTTCCATTATCTCAATTTATGCGGCATTAATAGAATTTCGAGAGTCAATCAAAATTTACACGCACGCGCGCGCGCGCACACCCATTATCTCAATTTATGCGGCATTAATAGAATTTCGAGAGTCAATCAAAATTTACATGCACGCACGCACGCGCGCACACACACACTCCTATTATCTCAATTTATGCGGCATTAATAGAATTTCGAGAGTCAATCAAAATTTACACGCACGCGCGCTCACTAAATTGTATAAATTTGGTATAAAGTTCATGTTGATTTCTGAAAATTCAATACAACTACAATAAAATTGCTACAATAAAATAATATACTACTTTCATATAATATTTATATAAATTTAATACAATTTAAATAACATACAAACTTAAAGTACTTTTTGCATACAACTTAACAAACAATTATAATATAAATTTAATATAATTCATCTATAACTTCGAAATTCAACAAATTAGGACTCAAATTCAGTCCAAAATTATCTCAAATTTTACCAAATAGTTTCAAATTCAGGATTTGAACCCTCCTTGATGTTCTACTTTTTTTGAAATATTACCACTCGATTTATGACAAATCATTTTTCAAACTTGAGCTTCAAACTCCTTTAATAGCTAATGTTGGTGTAGTTTAGAATTTTGTTGCTAAGCTCAAACTTCTCCTCACGGTTATTTTTTTCTTTGTTCTCTCGTTACTCTTCTTCACTTCATCCCTTCTCGCTTCTCTTTCTCCTCTTCCGATCTTGACAACTATATTTCTACTCCCGCAACTTCATTTTACTCTGTTTTTTACATTAACATTACTAGTTTCTCAACTGTAGCTTGAACCTTTGTTAATATCATATCCCTTAACGGACATGTATGCTCACTATTGAAGTACCTCACTTTGAATATATCTAATTTCTTCCTAACAGAATGCACACAATCTCCAAGAACAGTCATCTGATAAACACAATAATACATAGCTGCAATTTTTTTCTAGATACATTAGTAAAATGTTTAATGGATACATTAAAACAATATATTATTTACACAATGATACATTAGTGAAAAAATTCATATATTGATACATTAACATATAATAAAAAAGAAGGAAAAATATATCTGATACTTTATAATAATATTACACTTACACAAAGCTACAAAAACACATTAAACCAGAATATTCATCAAATCATAATTGTATCAAGTTGAATGCAATAATGTATCATGATTATTATACGCATATATAAATTCAAACATCCAAAAAAGGAGGATCACATGTATCTGATCTGATACCTCAAAATATATACGTCAAACGTTTAATGTATCAACCTTATAGCCAGTAATGTATCATGATTGATTCACCAAAATACAATGATACATTAATGAAAAAAATTCATATATTGATACATTAACATATAAAAAAAAAGTTCAAATATATCCGATACGTTATAGTAATATTACACTAAGTCATAGATACAAAAACACATTAAACAGTAAATAAACATCAAATCATAATTGTATCAAGTTGAATGCAGTAATGTATCATGATTATTATATGCATATATAAATTCAAACATCCAAAAAAAGGAGTGTCACATATATCTGATACTTTATACTAACAATACTGTAACTCACGATCTGATACCTCAAAATATATACGTCAAACATTTTTTCGAATCGAAAGCCCCAACTAGAGATGGAATTCCAGAACCTAAACAACTCAGTTGAGAGCTCCGTGACTGGTTCAAGGGAAGGTCAACGGGCGGATTCTTCCCCCAACTAACGACGAGATCTTGGCGGAATTGCCACATATGAAATTGAGCACAGTTTTGCAAAGAAATAGCCCACTTGTTTCTCGAGAAGCGTTTAATGTATCACCCTTATAGCCAGTAATGTATCATGATGGATTGATCAAAATACAAATTCATGACTGAAAAATGAGTTGCATACCTTTTGTTATCAGATCTTTTAACTCGAAAATTAAAGTCATGTTTTATTTAGTATTTTGCCATTACAGCTACTAGAGTGGCTTTATCCTTGTACAATTGATTCACATTCACGTCTGTACTATGTGTATCAGATATGTAATTCGTTACCTCCATTTCTGGTATGTAACACGAATCACCATTTTTTATTCCACCAAGTTGAGAGCGTGTGTGTCCTTTTCAGCACCTTCAACACAAACAATTGCACTAGTCAACAAATCAAAACTTTCTATCTCGCCAACATCCTTACCAGTTGTATCAACACAGAGGGGATACACACCAAATCCAACCTCACGTTTCTTCACCTCTACGTACAGCTTTATCCCTGTATCATTCCTATAATCAGTGGAGAGGAGTTTCCTTCTACAATGTATCGGATATCAATTTTTTTTCTAGATTCATCAATATTCAACTCAGCTGCAATGGCTGAAACTAGATTCATGAAGGAAATATTTTCACCAACCACTATCCCATCACTCTTGTATATCTAACCTCACTCTTCCATACTCCTGAATGCCTCAACAAAATTGAGATATTCATTATGTATCTGATCAAAATTACAACAAAAAAATTGAATCTCACTCGAAAGTTTCTTCGTTGAAATAGGGACCAAAAGGAACAAGATTTGAATTTTTGAATTTTGATTTGGTTTGTTATTTTATGAATCACGTTTCTCTGATTGACAGTAAGGATGAAACTGATTAGCGTGAATTAGGGGATTTTATTTTAATTTTCCGTTTTCTTTTCCGTTTAAAGCGTAACAGCAAAATATATAACGTATAACTATTAATGTATCCGAACTCCCAATTATTTATCCAGATTGTGTAAGTTTTTCAGGAATTAATGTAATTACAAAATAAATAAGGATAGGATGTGATTTCATCTTAAAACTATGGGATTCCTAAAATTTATACAAAAAATAAAAAGTAGTAAAAAATAATTGGCCATTTTCCATGTTGTGATTTCCACCAATCCATTTCTAGGCTGGTTTAGGAAAATATTCGAGCAATTACCTTCAAAGATCTAAATCAAATGAAAATGATATTCTTTACTCAATGACCACTGATCTCTTGTTAAAATCCATCAAAGTACAAGACCTTCTTGATCATATTTTTCACCATATTTTTGCAACATTTGTTGAAGTATTTGATATTTATATACAGAATGAATTAATTAGAAACTACCACAGTTTAGTTGGAATAGAACATAAGATCACTATATATAGTTAGATTGGAAATTAGGTAATTAAGTGGAGAACTGGAAACGACAAAAAAATAAACAAACAAATTAGATAGCTACAATTTAATCACATAATTGTATAATTACATCTAATAACGGTTAGAAAAATGATACAAAAAGCATTAAGAAAAATAAGTGGAACTTCACAGTAAAGTCGTTTCATTTAGGAAATGTCAATGCCCCTTGCAAGCTTTTTATTCATTTCTTCTTTAAATCATTACAAATGTTTTTTTCTTCAATTAAATTAAATTGTATCCCTTCCACTCCTTCATTATTAGATAAGTTCAAAAATAATAAAGAGAGAAAACTCAAGAGATTGTAGATATTATGTATAGAAGTTAACGTTATTAAAAGCTTTTAATGAAGGGTTTATAATTAATAAAATATGGAACATTATATCTTGATATTTTTAAGTAGGATAAACGTTAAAAAAGGAGAAAAAAGTTAATATGAATGGAGGTAATAAAGAGGTGTCATATCACCTTGTCTATGATCCTCCTTATATATATATATATTGTAACACCTTGGAAATTGAAAAATCGAGTTGAATAAGGGAAAATTGAGATTTTGGCTCTAAGGTGGGTTCTACGAGTCCTTTCTATGGACCGTAGGAGGTTCTATGGGTCATAGGAAGGGAGTCGCAGAATTGGAGGTGAGTTTTTGAAATTTCAAGTTTCTGAAGTTTGACCTACGAATGATACAAGACAAGCCAAAGAAATTTGAACGAGTAGTAGATGGGTTCTGTAGGGGTGTTTCAGACTTAGTGAAATTTTTGGGTTAAAGTTGAGGTCTACAAATAGGGTCCAAGGACCGTAGTAATTTAGACGGTCCTTAGAAGGGTGTCATATGAAGTTGGCCAATTTTAGGCCCAAGTAACTCGACCTACCGTTGACTAGTACGGTCCATAGGTCCAAACCGTAGGGTCCTTCGGCAGCTATTTCTTAAAGGTATTTGGGTATTTTTCTATGCATTCAATGTCTATACTATGTCATTTTGACCCTAACTCTATGTCCTATAACTACCCTTCTACTCCTAAAATTACCTCAACTCTCTCATTCACTCAAATCCCCAAATCTTATTCACATTCATCTTCTCCAATTCTCTCTCAAGTCCAAGAAGAAGACTAGGGTTTCAAGATTCAAGTGTCCTATTCCTCCATTATTTTTGGGCTTTGATCCTCAAGGTATTCAGGGTTTCATCAATGAGTTTCAGTTACCCATTGAGCCCGAAAGATTTCTCAATTCTTCAAGTTCAATTTCATCAAATTGATTAGGTTTTCATTCAATTCTTCATAAGTTCAAATTGTGTTGATTTAATTGTTTGATTTTGATCTTATTATGATTGTTTGGTCTCAATTACATGCTTTTCAATTGCTTTCACATGAACCCATGCATTATTCATGATTTTTATTATGAACCTTAAAAGATATGAATTTATGAAGAAGCTATGAATCTATGAATGAATGATGTTTTCATGAAAGTTATGCATTATTTATGAAAAGGAATGTTTTATGGTCTTATCATGACAGCTTGAGTCTTATTCGAGGACTATTGTAACACCTCAGAAATTGAAAAGTTGAGTTGAAAAAGGGAAAGTTCAAATTTTGGCTCTAAGGCAGGTTCTATGAGTCCTTTCTACGGACCGTAGGAAGTTCTTTGGATCGTGGGAAGGGAGTCATAGACTTGGAGGTGAGTTTTTGAAATTTCATGTTTTTGAAGTTTGACCTACGAATGGACAAGACGAGCCGTATAAATTTGAACGAGTCGTTGATGAGTTTCGTAGGGTGTTCTTGACTTAGTGAAATTTTTGGGTTAAAGTTGAGGTCTACGGACCGTAGTAATTTAGACAGTATAAAATGGTGTCGTAGGAAGTTGGCCAATTTTAGGCCCCAGTAACTCTACCTACGGTTGATCAGTACAGCCCGTAGGAATTTTTACGGTCTGTAGGTCCAAATCGTAGGGTCCTCCGACAGTTATTTCTAAAGGATATTTGAGTATTTTCCTATGCATTTAATGCCTATACTATGTCATTTTGATCCTAATTCTATGTCTTATAACTATCCTTTTACTCCTAAAATTACCCCAATTCTCTCATTCACTCAAATTTCCAAATTCCATCCACATTCATCTTCTCCAATTCTCTCTCAAGTCCAAGAAGAAGACTACGGTTTGAAGCTTCAAGTCTCCTATTCCTCCATTGCTTTTGGGATTTGATCCTCAAGGTATGTAGGATGTATCAATGAGTTTCATTCACCCATTGAGACCTAATGATTTTTCAATTCTCCAAGTTTAATTTCATCAAATTGATTAGGTTTTCATTCAATTCTTCATGGGTTCAAATTGTATTGATTCAATTATTTGATTTTGATTTTATTATGATTGTTTGGTCTCAATTATATGCTTTTCAATTGCTTTCACATGAACTCATGCATTATTCATGATTTTGATTATGAACCCTTGATAACATGAATTCATGAAGAAACTATGAATCTATGAATGATGTTTTCATGAAACTTATGCATGATTTATGAAAATGAATGTTTTATGATCATCAATGAAATTGGGAAAGATTTTCTCACATATTAGAAATCATGATTTGGTGAAAGGTTTTCTCACACATGCATGATTCATGATATAAGGAGCTACTCTATGATGTTTTAAGCTTGAATTAGTAACTTAATTGTGTTTTTCTATGTATTATGATAAGTTTATGAATATGACTATTCCGCTGAGATTTTTGCTTAGCACCGAGAGGATATTGAGATGGAGACTCTCCCATTTGTAAAGACCGAGTTTTTAGTAGCAATCTCCTTGTCTCTAACTATGTGTCCCTGTAGGTTTTTCTTAGAAAGACACAGCTAGTGGATCCACCTAAGCTAGAAGTTAAGGTCCTTGCCTTGGAAAGTAAGGACATCTCTTTTCGGTGTGGGAGCAGACACCGAATTTCACGTTACAGCTTACTATGTCTATATCGGTTAATAGTAAATATCCCACAAAATGAACTAAGTTGTTCTTAAAGGATTTTATGAAGCTTTCAATGTGATTTTAAGATGCATTGACCGTGTTCATGACTTGTGATTCTTCTTTAAAAGTTTTACTATGATTTAACTTGATCATACATATCATGTTTTCATTTATGTCCTCTTATGATCATATTTTACGTTTTATGCATATCCCTCATACTTAGAGCCCATTTGGATTAGTTTTTAAAAAGTAGCTTTGAAGTCATACTTAAATGACTTTTAAGTCAAAAAATAAAAAGTAGGGAGAGGCCTACTTTTGATTTTTAAGTTATTTTTAACCTTGCCAAACACTTCCTAAATTATTTTAAGTCATTTTTGACTTATTTCAAGTTAATTTTATATTTGTCAAACACTTCCAAAAGTCAAAAACTGACTTAAAAAGTAGGTTTGACCAACTTTTAAACTAATCCAAATACCCTCTTAGCGTGCTTCAGAATTTCTTTTCCAGTGCATAATGCATTGAGGAGAGGAATAATAATTACACAGAGAGAGGAAGGGCTAAAGTTAGCATCAAGTGTAGCTATTGGGGTTTAGGATATAACGCAGCACATAAAATGAGTAGGAAGTATCAATAATGCATCCACCACCCTTGTGAAGTGACTTTATAGTACCCGTTCTGCCCACAAGCTTTCTGCTCAAAAAGGTACACAAGATTATCTCTATTTTGTGTCCATAACTGGAAATTGCACCAACAATTCCCAGTAATATTCCTCAGATGGAATAGCATATCTTAAATAATCCTCTGGTGCAAGACGTCACCTGCACCAACAATCCATATATGATGTCACAAATGAACTCTTTCAATTAGCCTCGTCCAATAGTCGTACATAAAAGGGGAGAAAACTCATGGCATTGTTTTTAGGCAAACTTTCTCACATGTGGTGCTGCTCTTAGTTCATCTGCGAAGAGACTCAAACCTAGAATACTGGAATGCAAAGATCTAAAATACTAACTCTCACAAACATCCATGCCAACGTCTAAAGTCAATGACTAGTAGGCACTTGCACTCAAGAAACTCCTTCAAGGACATTTTTTAGTTTTTCATTAGACGCAACAAGTTCTGCTGCTATTCCTGGTTCATTTGCCGAATGACCTGCTCCTGGGACAACCTATAATCACACAGCAAAAACTGTCAGTTGCCAATAATATGACCATGTATGCAAGGTGTAAAATCTTGTTTCTATTATGAAAGCCTTGTTCCTTTAAAAATTAGTTTTCCTGTGGTAAAGAAAGCCTCATTTCTTCAGCTATTATTTTTTTTCAAGGTAATCTATAGTGCTAAAAGTATCATCCAAATCCCTAGAGGTTAGGCGATTCAAACCAGGCCTTCCTAAAGAATAAATCTGATAACCCATAAGATTGAACTCATTCCTTAACTACATGCCTTGAGCTGGATGAGTTTTCATGTCTCAACTGCCAGTTTTAAATAATTCTTGTACAAGCCCCTTTGATTATTTTATTTGTCTTGTAACCTGTTGGGTTAAGAAAAATAAATAAATAACCTCCTCCTCAAGTTTAGTTGTTGGCAGATCTTTTTGGGGTTTTATTCATTTTTCGCCCGTTGGTCCAAATTAATTACAAGCACTAGTCCATATACAACATATACCTGATCAGGTACATTTATGCATACAATATGTATATTATATGTATATTTGTACCAAATATACAAAACATATACATTTTCTGGCTAATATTTTTAGGGCGGCCCAGAAAGATAATACCCTATCTTTTTGTGCCTCCTTGCCTGCGTCAACAGTGGAAGTCTTTGTCTCAAAACTCCTCCCCTCCAATCATTTTGAATTATTAAATCTACCTAACTGAGGGAATCATTTTTCACTTACAATAAACTCTGCCTCTGGCCAAGCTTTATGAAGATCCCAAGCTGATATCATTGGACAGCAAACATCATATCTTCCCTGAAGGTGTTACAAAGATTTTCTTGTAATCAGATTATCCAAGAATACAATTTACCTCAAGTGCATGCATAATATATAAGATTCCCATTTAGTGCAGGATCATAAGGAGAAACATATACGGAATATACGTCTTAGATTGACAATATATAATGACAAGAAAACAGATGAGCATAGTCACATCTGACTACTTGAAAATGCATGTTCAGTTATTAGCTTCAATACTGAGGACCGTACAGTTGTCAACTGCACTTAGTGGATGTTCTAGGTAAAAACTCACATGATAAACACATCAAGAAGCACTAACATCTGACTACTTGAAAATGCATGTTCAGTTATTAGCTTCAATACTGAGGACCGTACAGTTGTCAACTGCACTTAGTGGATGTTCTAGGTAAAAACTCACATGATAAACACATCAAGAAGCACTAACATCTGACTACTTGAAAATGCATGTTCAGTTATTAGCTTCAATACTGAGGACCGTACAGTTGTCAACTGCACTTAGTGGATGTTCTAGGTAAAAACTCACATGATAAACACATCAAGAAGCACTAACATCTGACTACTTGAAAATGCATGTTCAGTTATTAGCTTCAATACTGAGGACCGTACAGTTGTCAACTGCACTTAGTGGATGTTCTAGGTAAAAACTCACATGATAAACACATCAAGAAGCACTA
>JAJONR010012994.1:0-10474 GCA_029582245.1 Solanum etuberosum | reverse complement strand
ATATATATATATATATATATATATATATATATATATATATTCATACTAGATATGTTATAGAGAAAGATATAGAGAAAGATTGGTATAAGAGTGAAGAAGACAATGAATTGGACGGTGGTTATTTATTTCTAGATCGATGACAAAAAGAAATTGATAGTTGAAAAATTAATTATATCAAATTTCCGGATATCATTTTTGATGAATTTAGTGGATTTACATTTTAAATTGAGTAGTAATATTTGTTCGAAAATGGTGATAGAGGCTAACTTTTTTCCCCTCTGATGTGTAAAAAATATTTCTTTTGAAAGAAATAAAATTAAAAGAAAAACAGAGCTGGAGCTAAAATGGAGAAAGCTTTGGAAACTAAATTAAGATGAAGAAGACGACTATGGGGGTGGGGTACTTTTCTTTTTTGAAAAAAGTGTCAATGAAAGAAGAAAAAAATTCTTTTAAGTTAATTATAGTGACAAGTGTCTATAAAAGAAGAAAGTGTATTTTTTTTTTTTAAAACACTATTTCAAATTTTTTCAGGCACTCCAGGAAAGTGCGAAACATGATTTTTGCCACATCAACGTTTTGTGTTTAATAAGTATATGTTTTGAAGAATTTAGGTGTTCAATAGGTACACGTCTAAGTTGAGGTGTCTAAATGGATTATGCGGACAACTTTAAGAAATCATCGATGACTTAAGCCTTGGTAAAATAATGTGTATGAATATGATAAAATATCCCTAGTTATTTAACTGGGTTTAAAGACTATCTTCGAATAGGTTGTGAGAGTGCTTAGCACCTTCCCTTCGAGTAACCAAAACTCATACCTAGAATCTCAGTGGTTCCACAAATCCAAACAGAATTTTCTTTTACATTTTCAAAAAATGATTTTCCTAATATTTTCCTTAAAAATAGGTGACGATTCTAAATAATTTTTTAAAATCAGAGACATAGCCATTTTATATTGCAAACTATTTTGACCATTTCGAAAATGAGATGCGATAACCGTAACACACCCTGCTGCATAAAAAATTCCCAATATATCTTCATCCTTATAATAATTATATCTAAAATATGTTCTTTCTTTACTGAGTTAATGACTCCCCCCACCTAATAAATGGAAATTATGAACAATTTGAAATTGAACTTTAAAGAAATTTGAAGTTGATAGAAATATTATCTTCACCAGCTTGCTATCTGTGGCTATAATCTTGATCTTTCTTGTCAATTCTTTTATTTCTATATTTTTTTTCTTTTAGTTTCTTTATTTTCAAATGAACAACTTCTAGCCAATTTATAAAGAGTGGCTTAACGGTCATTAAACAACTCATAAACCATTTTTCTATAAATTTAAATAATTTATTAAATATAATTTAGAATATTTTACTAATAATAATCAAAACTCAAAATATTTTGAATATGATAGACATTGACATAGTAAAAATCATAAAAAATATATAGTCCATAAGTAAAGAGTCTAGTTCAAAATAATTCAAGAGAGTTACAAAATGTTGTAATCTTCCTGATTTGATAACTTGTGAATCATTACTTATATTTGTTATTATTATGACATCTATTTAAGTATTTTATTAGTTATTTGTGTTCAAATAAACTTAAAGTATGTATTAGAATAAGTTTTTAAATATATTTTGAAAATATTTCAACAACGAAAGTCAAAATTCAAAACTTCTTTAAATATATAGACATTGTCACATTATAAAAATAATAAAAATTATATAGTGCATAACTGTCGATCCTAATTAACAATAGTTCAAGAGAGTCATACATTAATGTTGTAGTCATACATTAATGTTGTAAGTAGTCTTGTGCCTTTATATTAAGCCGATTTAATAATTTGTGGATCATTACTTATACTTCCTCCGTCCACTTTTAATTGTCATAGTTTCTTTATTTAGAGTCAAACTATAAGAACTTTGACTAACATTTTATGATGTATTTTTCATCATATTGATATACAAAAAATTACAATTTATAGTAATACTTTTATAGTGTTTGAATATCTAAATTTTTTGTTTAAAATATCGAATTAATGTAATCTAACTTAACTTTGAAAATTAGTCAAATTGACTTCCGAAAAACACATAACAATTAAAAGTGGACGGAAGGAGTATTTGTTATCAATATGACCTCCAATTAATTTTTTTATTAATTATCGTGTAAAATTAAAATTTGTACTATATATTTAAATAATTTTTAGATATGACTTCAATAACAACAATTAAAACTCAAAATATTTGAGACATGATAGACATCACATTATATATAGAAATCATGTAATTCATATATAAATGTCGACCCTAGTTAACAACAATCCAAGAGAATCACACATTAATGTTAATCTTGTATTCCTATGTTACGCTGATTTGATAACGTACAAATTATTACTTTTATTTCTCTAATTAAGTAATTTTAAATTATTATGTTCAAATAAATTTAAACAATGTATTTAAATAATTTTTATAATTTAAAAACATTCCAATGATGACAGTCTAAACTCAAAATATTTGTGATGGTAGACATTGATACATTGTAGAGATCATGAAAAAGCATATAATTTTTATGTGTCAACCATAACTAACAACAACAACCCAAGATAGTCCGCACAATAAAGTTGTAGTTGCATTTTAGTTATGAGTTGATAATCTTATATTCATTTTTTTTCTTTAAAAACAATACGCACATGGTATATGAACGATTCATTATTCATTGTAGAACAATATATAGTTTTATTTGTTGATTATAATTAAAGAAAATTCAGTTATAAATTTGGAAACTCATACTTTAATTTACTAAATTGTGTAATACTAAGAAATTGATTTTTTTTAATTAGAGAAAATATTCATTTATAACTGTTTAAGAAATTGGAAACTCACTCTTATTTTCCTTCGATTTTCATCAAATTTTTAAATAACAGATTAATGGATTTGTTTATATAAAAGCTCACCATAATCTACTCCTCGGTAGACATCCGTAGATACTAGTAGTGTACATGATAATTAAATCAGTGTATGAAGTGAAAGAAGTATAATATACTATATCAATATAATATCATTTATAGCAATAATATTTTTTTTCGCTGGACACTTATAATATATTTATAATACAATTTTAAATATATTATAAAGGACAATTTATAAAAACAAGTTTTATTCATGAATAATACATCTATCATACATTTTTATTGTGTCAATTTTTTACCAAACACTTGTAATACATCTATTGCATGCAGAGTTCACTTTTAATATATAATAGATTTATCAATAATATTGCTATGAATTGCTATAAAAGATAATATATATAAAAAATACCAATAAAATCAGTAATTATTTATTAAAAAATATCTTTTTTTTTTGTTTGATTCGATTTTTGATTTGTTCGAATTTATGATTTTCCAACACTCAACTCATCCCAAACCTCTTCTCAACAACCCCTCATTAATCCATAATATTTTCAAGGTAGTCTTGTGTAGTTATATATAGTGTACATTGATATACACTGTAACACCTCGCTATTTGAAAGAACTAGAATTAGAAAGAAACTATTTTTTGGAAAGATTAAATTTGGAAATTTAATCTTTTATGCTAAGTATAAGTTTTGGATCAATTTCAAACGACCATAACTCTCGGTACATGATGAGTTACGTGATCCATAAGATATCAAATGAAAGATCTTTAGATTTTCTTTCCAACACCGTCGAGTTTGCTAATTTTCGAGCTCGTATGAGGGAGATTTCGTTAAGTTCATAAGATTTCGTTGTGGATTTCGCCAAGGGTTGATCCCTAAAGAGGTATGTGAGACTTTCATAGTTTTGGGTTCGTTCACCCACGCGCCAATCATGTTTATTTCAGCGAAATTCTTTCTAGAAAGTTGAAAGTTTGATGATCTTGAATTGAGTTCTTGAAATTGGCTTTCGTTCTTGAGTTAGGATGGGATTGTTGAGTTCTTGAAGAAATCGTGTCGATTTTGGAGTCGTTTATGAGTAGATTCTTGTGTACATGTGCTGGGTATCTGAATCTAAGGAGAAATTGAGAAAAAGAATCAAATCTAGGCGAATCGGGGTTAGAAAACGAGGAAGAAAAAAGTCGGACAGAAAATACGTACCAGGTCCGCAACAGGTCCGCAACTCGGACCTGTTCCTTTAGAGTGAACTTAATCCTCTCCGCATCGCAGAGAGATCGCGGACCCCACTGTCTCAAAAATTATTTTGTGACCAAATATTTAAATGCATCTCCGCATCGTGGACTTGCTCCCAGACAGTGTTTTTTTTACCGTTTCTCATGATTAACTATCTAAAAACACTCTTAATCGTCACGATATCCTTCCTATCACAAATCATAACCTTGAATTCGTAATTCAAATTCAAGGTAGAGTTAAGAGTCAAGTCTTGAGAGTTCTTCGAGTCATTTCAAAAGTCTTTTACAATTGTTTTAAACTTGTTTTAAGACTTGAGCATTGAGTTGAGTAAGAGTAAGAGTGAAGTTCTTTTTCTTCAAAAGATTATATGGGAACTAAGTATTCCCAAGGAGTAAATGTTTTCACATTTAAACAAAAGAGGAAACATTGATTTCCAAGAGAGCTTTTGAGCTAGTTTTTGAGTAATAATCTCAAACTACAGAAAGAGTTATGTTTTTAAACATATGAGCTAGTTACATTTTGGGAGTAGTATTAAGCACCGATGTGGGGACGAGCTTGAGTTTAGATAATTCAAAGTCTCCATAAACCATGTAGCCAACATGGGTAGAAAAGATCATACTTTTTAGATGATTCCTTAATGCTTTTAGCATAGACTAGTGGATCCACTTAGTAGTTAGGTTTTATACCCCCCGGCAAGGTATAGGACGGCCCTGGCAGCGTGAGGCAAGACATTGTATCATCACATAGCTCATAGTGATGGTTGTCAGTTAGAGAAACTCCCACAGAGATATTTTGTATTCTTATATACACAAAGTTACTTGTATTTTCATATACAAACTGAGTTATTGTGTGTTTTTCAATACACTGAGTTGTTATTTACATTTTTTAAAGCTTTTCTTTATATTGCATCCTTATTACTACTTTATATTGAAATGAGTTGAGTTGAGACAAGGTAAGTTTCTTCAGTTCCATTTCAAGCTTATGTCTTGTTTTAGTATTCCCCTCGCATGCTCGTACATTTCATGTACTGGCGCCATTTGGCCTACATCTTTTATGATGCAGATACAGGTAACCAGGATCAGCATACAACACTTTGTTGATCCAGTTGAGCATTTCAGAGTCATTTGATGAGCCTCCTTGCTTTTCAGAGGATCCCTTTATTATTGCTTTATCATTTCAGTTGTTAGGATTATCGACGGTCTTGTCCCGACATCCCTCTTAGTATTAGAGGCTACACAGACAGATAGTTATTAGTTCATTAGTCTAGATATTTCAGTTGTTTTGATTATAAGACTTGAGTTGTCTTATTGGCCAGTTGAAGGTTTTCTTTTATAACATTTTAGTTTATTTCATGAACTTATCTTTGTTGAGTAAAGTCTTCCGCTGAGTAATAAGCCAGGCCAAGGGTTCGCTTGGGGCCAGCAATGGTTCTCGAGTGCCAGTCCCACCCAGGGTGTAGGCTCGGGGCGTGACAAACTTGGTATTAGAGCACAGATTTCAAGAGTCCTAGGGAGTCTATGAAGCCGTGTCTGTAGAGTCCTAATTATCGGTGTGAAGCGCGCCATAGCTATAATTAGGAGTCTGCAACATTTAGGAACTATCTCACTTCTTTCATACTCATTTCGTGCGATAGAGTTTATCTCTAAAAAGTTTCTTCTAATTTGTGCTTGCATGTATCTTTCAGATCATGCCTCCATGAAGAGCTGTCAGAGGTCGTCCTGCTAGGAGGAATGTTGAGGAACAAGTGGTACCTAATGCACCTGAGGTGCAACCCCAAGAAGAGGTCACCAATGTTGAGTTCCATGAAGCTATTTGGATGTGAAGCCAAGTTGTGACCAATCAAGTTGGGTAATAGAGAGGAGCTCGATAGGAAATGGCTGATACGTCTAGGATCCGCGAGTTCTTAAGGATGAATCCTCTAGACTTCACTGGTTCAAGTGTCACAGAGGATCCAAAAAACTTTGTGGAAGAGATTCAGAAGGTTTTTGAGATTATGCATATTGCTGATGCTGAGAGGGTAAAACTAGTTGCATACCAATTGAAGGATGTCGCTAGAATCTGGTTTGATCAATGGAAAAAGAATAGGGCCGAAGGTGCACCACTTGTGAGTTGGGCTACGTTTGAGGAGGCCTTCTTGGAGAGTTTCTTTCCCCGTGAACTAAGGGATGCAAAGGTACGAGAATTCCTTACTCTTAAGCAGGAATCTATGAGTATTCATGAGTAATTCTGAAGTTCACCCAACTTTCCCGCTATACTCCGGAGATGGTTGCTGACATGAGAAGTAGGATGAGTTTGTTCGTTGCTGGGTTGTCTCGTCTGTCAAGTAAGGAAGGCAAGGCAGCTATGCTGATAGGAGATATGGACATAGCAAGGCTGATGATCCATGTTCAACAGGTTGAGGAGGACAAGCTGTGGGATCGAGAAGAGTTTAGAAACAAGAAGGTTAAGACATCAGGGAATGAGTCCGAGCAGCAGAAGAGTAATGCGAACCGGTCTTCTTTCCAACATAAGCAAAAGGGACCTTTTCCATCATCTGCTAATTCACCTGCACCAAGAAACAGAAGTGAGTTCAACAATCAAAATTTTAGAGCTAGACATGCGCAGTCTCAAGGTAGTGTGGCACAAGGAGGTAATGGGACTCCTGCAAGTGCTAAGTGTGGTAGGACCCACTCAGGGGTGTGTCGTGATGGCTCCACTGGTTGCTTCAAGTGTGGTCAGAATGGTCACTTTATGAAATAATGCCCTAAGAACAAGCAAGGTAATGGAAATGGGGCAATAGAGCCCAATCTTCTTTAGTTGCTCCACCAGACAGGGTTGCATCTAGAGGAGCTACTTCAGGGGCAGGTGGAGGAGCGAACCATCTGTATATTATTACTAGTCGCCAAGAGCAAGATGATTCACCAGATGTTGTCACTGGTCTGATCAGAGTCTTTAATTTTAATGTTTATGATTTGCTAGATCCAGGAACGAGTCTATCTTTTGTGACTCCATATGTTGCGATGAATTTTGATGTTCTTCCTAAGAAACTTCTTGAGCCCTTCAGTGTTTTCACACCTGTTGGTGAGTCTATTCTAGCTGAGAGATTCTATCGTGATTGTACCATTTCCGTCAATCACAAGAGCACCATGGCTGATTTAGTTGAGTAAGACATGGTAGATTTTGATGTCATTCTAGGTATGGACTGGCTTCATGCCTGTTATGCCTCAGTCGATTGTAGAACTAGAGTTGTTAAGTTCCAGTTTCCTAATGAGCCAATTATAGAATGGATGAGTAGTTCAGCAGTGCCTAAGGGTCATTTTATTTCGTACCTTAAGGCGAGAAAGTTAGTTTCCAAGGGGTGTGTCTATCACTTAGTCCGAATTAATGACTCTAGTGTTGAGACACCACCTATTCAGTCAGTTTCAGTTGTTAGAGAGTTTCCAAAAGTCTTTCCAGATTATCTTTCCGGAGTCCCTCCTGAGAGAGAAATAGACTTCGGTAGTTGAAAGATCTCCTTGAGAAGGGTTTTATTCGACCAACTGTCTCACATTGGGGCTCTCCAGTATTATTTGTGAGGAAGAAGGATGGTTCTCTTAGAATATGCATAGATTACCGTCAGTTGAACAAGGTTACTATCAAGTATAAGTATCCTCTTCCGAGAATTGATGATCTCTTCAATCAACTTTAGGGTGCCATTTGTTTTTCTAAGATAGACCTCAGATCTGGCTATCATCAGTTGAGAGTAAGAGAAAGTGATATCTCTAAGACAGCTTTTAGGACCCGTTATGGTCATTATGAGTTTTTTGTCATGTCGTTTGGGTTGACTAATGCGCATGTAGCGTTTATGGACCTTATTAACAAAGTATTCAATCCTTATTTAGATATGTTTGTTATTGTTTTCATTGATGACATTCTAATCTATTCGAGGAATGAGGAAGATCATGCTAGCCATCTCAGAATAGTTCTCCAAACTCTAAAGGATAGAGAGTTGTATGCTAAGTTCTCTAAGTGTGAGTTTTGGCTTGAGTATGTGGAATTCTTAGGCCACATTGTTTCCGGTGATAGAATTAGAGTTGATACTCAAAAAATAGAGGCAGTATAGAATTGGACTAGACCCATATCTCCAATTGAAATTAGGATTTTCTTGGGGTTGGCTAGATATTATAGAAGGTTCGTCGAGGGGTTCTCATCTATTTCATCTCCTTTGACTAAATTGACTTAGAAAATAGTGAAGTTTCAATGGTCTGAAGCTTGTGAGAAAAACTTTCAGGAATTGAAAACTAGGTTGACTACTGCCCCAGTATTGACCTTATCAGAAAGTACGCAAGATTTTGTGGTATATTGTGATGTGTCTAGAGTTGGTCTGGGTTGTGTATTGATGCAGAATGGCAAGGTTATAGCTTATGCCTCCAAACAGCTTAAGGTTCACGAAAAGAATTACCCAACCCATGATCTAGAGTTGGCTGCCGTAGTGTTTGCTTTAAAGATCTGGCGTCACAATCTTTATGGTGTTCATATGGATGTGTTCACCGATCACAAGAGCCTTAAGTATGTGTTTAGTAAGAAAGAGCTAAATCTCAGACAAAGGAGGTGGTTGGATTTACTCAAGAATTATGACATGAGTATTCTATATCACCCAGGTAAGGCTAATGTGGTTGTTGATGATTTAAGCAGATTGTCTATAGGTAGTACCGCCCATGTTGAGAAAGACAAGAGAGAGTTAGCGAAATATGTACACATACTTGCACGACTAGGAGTTCGATTGATGGATTCCAATGAAGGAGGAGTGGTGGTGATGAATGGGGCTGAATCATCATTAGTGTCAGAAGTGAAAGAGAAACAAGACCAAGATCCTATTTTTCTTGAATTGAAGGCAAATGTTCATAACCAAAAAGTAATGGCTTTTGAACAAGGGGGAGATGGTGTATTGAGGTATCAAGGTAGATTGTGTGTACCAAAGATGGATGAACTCCAAGAGAGGATCATGGAGGAAGCTCATAGCTCTAGATATTCTATACATCCAGGTTCCACAAAGATGTATCGTGACATGAGAGAGGTTTATTGGTGGAGTAGTATGAAGAAGGGCATTGCAAAGTTTGTTGCTAAGTGTCTGAATTGCCAACAAGTCAAGGTAGAGCACCAGAGGCCCGGTGGTATGGCTCAGAATATAGAACTTCTGGAATGGAAATGGGAGATAATCAATATGGATTTATTACATGTTTACCACGGTCTCGTAGACAGCATGATTCGATTTGGATTATTGTAGATCGAATGACTAAATCAATCCATTTCTTACCGGTAAAGACTACCCATTCAGCAGAAGATTATGCTAAGTTATATATTCAAGAGGTAGTCAGACTTCATGGAGTTTCGGTGTCCATTATTTCAGATAGAGGTGCACATTTTACTGCACAATTCAGAAAGTCTTTCCAGAAAGGTTTGGGTTCGAAAGTGAATTTGAGTACTGTTTTTCATCCTCAGACTGATGGTCAAGCAGAGCGCACTATTCAGACTTTAGAAGATATGTTGAGGGCTTGTGTGATCGATTTCAAGGGTAATTGGGATGATCACTTACCTCTCATAGAATTTGCTTACAACAATAGTTATCACTCTAGCATCCAGATGGCTCCTTATGAAGCTCTTTATGGGAGAAGATGTAGATCTCCTATTGGATGGTTTGAAGTTGGTGAAGCTGAGTTGATAGGACCAGACTAAGTTCATCAAGCTATGGAGAAAGTGAAGGTTATTCAAGAGAGATTGAAAACAATGCAGAGTCGTCAGAAATCCTACACCGATGTTAGGAGAAGATACTTAGAGTTTGAAGTGGATGATTGGGTTTACTTGAAAGTTTCACCCATGAAGGGTGTTATGAGGTTTGGTAAGAAGGGGAAGCTTAGTTCCTGCTATATTGGTCCTTACAGAATATCCAAGAGGATCGGCAATGTAGCTTATGAGTTAGAGCTACCCCAAGAGTTAGCAGCGGTTCATCCGGTATTTCACATTTTCATGTTGAAGAAGTGCATGGGCGATCCTTCACTTATCATACCTACTGAAGATATTGGTATTAAGGATAGCTTATCTTATGAGGAGATTCCCGTGCAGATTCTAGATCGTCAAGTTCGCAAGTTGAGAACCAAGGAAGTAGCATCAGTCAAGGTTCTGTGGAGAAATCAATCTGTTGAAGAAGCTATTTGGGAAGCTGAGGAGGATATGAAGAAGAGATACCCACATCTTTTCGAATCCGGAGAAATTTCAAATTAAGGTACTAATCCTTTTCTTGGCATTTGTTTTAAGTTGGCATGTTGTATTTGTATTTTGCTTGTTGGGTGTTTGAGTTAAATGTTAGATGT
>JAJONR010012993.1:0-17216 GCA_029582245.1 Solanum etuberosum | reverse complement strand
ATATATATATATATATATATATATATATATTTATATATCGTGATAATGTCATCAATTATTTTACAACATAAAGTGTATTGTACCTAATTAAATTTTATTTGGATCACACACGCAATAAAGATTTTGTGGTTGGTCATAATATTTGAAGTGACTCATGCATATACTAAGAAGAAATTGTCCACATACATACAAGAAAGTGAAAAACTTTGAAACATTCAACAAATACCACCTAGGTGCAATTAATGTTCCAAGATTTCATTTTTATAATCATTTTGAAAAGACTAATATATTAGTATTAGTATATTAAAAATAATTGAATTTTGAATTTATTATGTAATTTTCTTTTCAGCTATCGATGTGAGACTTTGTTTACATACTAACAATCCTTATCTTGAACTAAGATTCACATGGCCTATCGTCTTATGATTCATGTGGAGATTAACTATGTGTCAACCACATTAATCTAGTATTTATAGCCACTAGTCAATGTCTCTTTTTTGGGTGTGTGTATATGCATTTTCAAAACTACAGGTAAAGATATGTCCATCCCCAACTTCCTTTCAATCCACATCGGAAAATTGAGGCTTTCTCTACTGGGAGTCACCGCTGACAGACAAATACACTTGAGTCGGGCCCCTCCCATTACTTCACCATATCCATACTCATCTCACTGAACGATCAACTTTGATACCTCATATTAGTTGTTAGGCAAAAATAACTCAAAGATACTTTTAATATAGTGTGATATTGTCACCTCACTCCAATAACACTTTTAGAAAGAACACATAAAAATGAGAGTTAATATCTTAAAAGGTCACTGAACTATGAGAAATTTCACTGAACTTTATTTTGTATCAATAAAATCATTCAACTTATGACTTTTATCTTCAAAAATCATTTAACTACAATTATCATTAAAATAAATTTGACATGATAAATTAAATTAATTTTTTATGCTATTTAATTATGAACCCACAAATAAATAAAATTTTAGTATCTGTTTTATTATTACATTCAATCTACCCACAAATTGAATTCATCTGATAGTAAAACCATATTTCCCCTGGTAAGCTGAGTCTCCTGCTTCTTCTACTTCTTTCTTTACTTGTAAGAGACGCAAATTCTTTTCATAGTTCAGTAATCTTTTAAAATATTGACTCTAAAAATCAATGTATGTCTACATCCAAACAATATCTCTCACACTTTCATCTTTACCATTAAAAAGTATTACTACACTTTATATACAATTTTTTTTCCTTTTCAACTATCAATGCTAAACATGTTAATTTGCACACCCAACTACATTACATAAATTAAAACAAAAAAAGTCAACATTTTTGAATCCTCTACATAATCAATATTCCTTAAACTTATATGATGGACGTACTATAAGTCTATTACTAAAAACTGTTAAAAAATGCTAGCTTTAAAATTAGAGTAGTGGGAATACTATCATCTTAGCTAGTACATATTTAAGTCAAGCTTTTCACTTTGAAAAAATAAAAATTATATTTTTTAATTACTCACAATTTTCATGGTCAAATGAGGCCTTAACCCCACATATTTTTTTCTTGTGTGTTTTGACATTGCTATTTATATGTTTACCAAGTTCAAAATAATAATGATTGAATTTCAAATAATAATAATTGAAGTTCAGTTATGTATGTCTGAAGTTCAAGCAAGATCATATATATGAAATTCAAACATCATTGGCCAAATTGTTTCTTCTTCTTCCTTTTAATTTCGTCATTAATGACTTCTATTTTCTTTCTTCCTTTCAATTTTTTCATTAATGACTTCTTTTCCTTCTTATTTTTCTTCTTCTTCCTCCTTCTACATCTTTTTCTTTTTCTTCTTCGTTATTTTTTTCTTAAAATTCAATGTACCGTGAATGTGAATTGTTTCGATTGAATTATATATCAAAAGACTTGAAATGTTGAGAGAATTTCGTATTTAACATTTGAGATTGTTTAGAGGTGATTTTGAGTTGATCGAGATTGAATAGTCCGTGTATACTTCATGTATATAGTTAAGCTATATTAAGCTTTTTGAGTGTATCATAATGTATGGTTGGTGTATATCTCAATTCTCATGTATATGTAAGTTATATTGTATATTCAGTGTATACTTTCTATGCCTTTTGAGAAGCTATGTTGTATAGTTAATATATACTTTGATTACTTTCTATGATTTTTGGCTTTTTTTTTTATATATAAATAAAATATGACTATATTTGATGTAAATTAATTACTTTATCGTATATATTTGAAACTACCCCTTTCTTTAGGGATGACAAAATCAAACCCAATTCGCCCAAGCTGTGTAAGTTTGGGTGGATAATTTATTAGCTCAACATTTCAACCCATTAAAAATTGGATTGATATGTAACCCAAATTGACTAGACAGAAGTTTGTCAAAATACTTTTTAGATTATTTTTTTTGTATTTTGATATATTATATATAGCCATAATAAAGAAAAAAATAATTTTATTAGGTACTAAAATACTGTAAAAGAACAAATAAAATAATTAAAACTTAGTAAAAATTTGATTGGTATGTAACTTGACTCATTCTATAACCTATTACCCAATCCATTTTAACTCAATCCATTTTAATATAACCAAATTTGAATTGGATTGAGTCTTGACGAGATTGACCCAATTGTGACCCACCCAAATTTAATTCAACCCGTCCAATTATCAACCCTAATTTTATTACATTTCTCCATATCAAACTCATTGGGCCTCAAAACCTTGTTGATCTGAGCCCAAATTAATAATCCAAAGACGAAGTAGGATGTCTGCAAATGATACAGGAACTAGCATTTTTTTGGGCTCGACTCACTCAAAAACACTATATAAGATACGTGTGATACTGTTCGCTTTAGGTTAAGTTCATACAATTTTTCTCAAAAAACCTCGCATCATTCAAAGTATCTTTACACCTTATATGTAACTTCTTTAATTCGTAATTTTAAATGTGAGATTTTTTGTTAGCTCCTCCAATAATCAGTCCCTCAGACTAAGTTCCACGTGACTTATTTATTACAAATAATATATCGACTCCCTCTTACTTATACTTAGATTTCAATTTTTAATACCAATCTCTTTTTACTATATTAATCTCTTTCCATATTTATTGAGTAAAGTTAAATATGAAAATTAATATTTTCTCGGTTCACTTTTACTCGTCTACTGTACTAAAAAAAACATATGATGAAGAAGACCTAGACTTTTCTTTTTTAAGGTCCAGCTATTTCTATCTTGCTCTTTTTGAAATGAATTCTTTTATGAATATACGTTATATATGAAATAAATTGTAAGAGTCAGAAAAAATAGGGCACAAATGAATAATATATAACTTTAACTTGGCATTTTCTTCTTAGTTACATGATTTAATAGCCACACAAATATGATGACATATATTAAGAGCATAATACATAAACCTGTTAACTTAGCACCAACTGACATTTATGTCATCTAATTTTGTGTAATTACATAATTCTAAAATGGAAATCGGGAATTGAATTCATTATAAGATCTATTTATCCTAGATACTTAGGTTTGTATAAAATTGATCAAATCACATTTGTCCTACATGACAATTTTGTGTTTTACGTGTATTATGCCACATAGGACGCCTGTGTCTACTTGTTCAATTTTATACAAATTTAAGTGTTTACTTGTACACACCCAAAACTGGAGGGAATAAATGTCAGCTAAAGCCAAATTGAAAGACATATTTATGTATTATGTCTATATTAATTTTATAAGTTTCAGAAATCTCTTTTCCTTTTTTCTTTTTTTTTGTATCCGTCAAATACTTTCGCATAAAATGAAACCTAGAAGAACGAAATGTCAAGAAAATAATTCATTTGCTAGCTTAATTCACAAATGTACTTGTCATTTCAGTTGAAACACAGAGCAATTATTTATATGAAGTTCCCATTTGTAAGTGGAATATTTTAAAGCCATTTCACACAAAAAAATTCCACATAAAATAGGAAGTAATATAATAAATTGAAATAAGAAAGAAAGTCTCCTCTTGTGGGACAAAATTTCTGACATTTTGTTACATGTAGTTTTTGAAAGCAAATTTGCCTTTTTTGGGATCTTAGATTCCAAGGAAAATAGTAAACCAAAGCAGTTGGAAGCTATGAATGCATGAAAATAGGGGTGTGCAGAAACCGAATCGACTAATAAATTGATCTGAAAAAATATTATTAGATTATTGGGTTAATGGTTTTTAATGGTTTTATATATTTTTTTTATTGAATTATTGGTTCGATATTAGTTTTTAGTATTGGGTAAATCGATAACTCATTAAGACTGTAGTAATTTACAACTTTACATGTACATAAATATGAAATATTAATCTTAATACCTTACTAGTTATTATTATTATTTTTGTCTTTCAGCCTTCAATTTACACTTGATAGTGACTTTGAATTCACTACTTCACATTATACAAAATGTCAAAACCTAAAGTAAGAACCTTATTCTTCTTAATTTTTTTTTGTATTACACTTGTGTAGTTCTTTTCATGTTAGTTATTATTGTTTCTATTTTATGAGCATTAGTAAAGTTACATTATTGTCTTGTCGCGTCAAATTTGTTAGAGAAGTCATATATTTATTTTATAAGCCCTTTTTTTTTGGTTAAATTGAAAATCGAACCGTTAAGGACCAAAATCGATAAATCGAAAATCCATAAAAAAAATATTTTATTGATTTGGTTATTGGTTTAACATATTTAAAAATCAAAAATCAATAAACCAAATTGATAATACATAAAATCAAACCAAATCGATCGATGCACACCCTCCGTGAAAAGCGTATAGTTCATACATTATTGTTCCCCCTTGACTTTTATTTATTTTCTTTATTTATGTATACACAATAGAGAGTGTCTCAATCTTGAAAAATGGGCTGTGAATTTTCATTGGTATAGCCTGACATAATTGTGTATACATTCCCATGTATTAATTACATACCAATCATATTGGACGACATATCTTTAGTGTAATATTATGAGAGAATCTAAAGAAGTTGATATGTCTGCAAATTTTATTTCTATTTTATAAATAAAGATAGATATATTATTTTCGATAAACACTAAATAACTTAAGTAAATATTTCAAAGCAGGTTTGAAAAGTAAATACAATAACAAAGAAATTATGTTGGAAATAATGAAGGAAAAGAACAATAAAAAAAACTAATATGACAACCGAAGTAAAAATTTTTTTTAACAAGAATATAAAAATTGAAGAATAGGACTACTAAAAAAAGATTAGCGGCATATAAATTCTATCACTAAACAACAAAACATGTTACTAATGATATTAATTTAACGATGAATTACGATAAAATTTTGTTTGCTAATTTCAATTTTTTTTTTGTACTGGTAGGAGAGTAATAATAACAATACTAATATGAAAAAGAAGGGGAAGGTAAGGTGTTTCAAACTATCAGCATGGCTCTCCCACGAGGAAGCGGGACAACGCTCAAGTATCTATTAACCTTCTACCATAATCCTCGACCTCCATAACCTCCTACTTAAACTCAAGTCCTCTGTAAGTTGAAGGTGTGTTATATCCTGTCTAATCACCTATTCTCAATATTTCTTCAGTCTACCACTACTTCTCCTCAGATCCACCATATCTAACCTCTTACACTTTCTCACTTGGCGTTTTTGCATCTCTTTTTCACATGACCAAATCACCCCAATCTCGCTTCTCTCATCTTGTCCACCACAGAGGATACTCTCACCTTGTTCCGAATATCTTCATTTCTGATCAAAATCCCTCTTAGTATGCCACACATCTATCTCAACATACTCATTTTCATTACTTAATTTCGTCTTCTAGATGTTTTTTTTTATGTACATAAATTTTATGCCTTCGGTGGCGCATACCTTTTATTTCATTCAAGATCTATACAGATAACAAGCAAAGGGGGACGATAGCCTAAGCCTCTGTTAATAAGCATAAATATACAACCTTGAAAACAGGTCTTCATGTACAACAAAAACTAAAGAAAGACAGATAGCTAGTGACACAAAGTATATTCTTTCTTTGCCTGTGTCTTATGGAGGGCATCTGAATCTTATCAAGGGTGTATGGGCTAGTTGCATCCTTTGGCAAATATTTAGGATCAAAAATCAAAATGTCTTGGTTACACATTTTTATAACACAAGACATCGTATGCGGATCTCCATTGATTTCATCCGCCCCGCACCAATATATGATGTGTAACATCATTTTCTATCTCTCAATTTCCTTGGATTGTTGACTCAATACTTGAAACTTCCTCTCTTGGGAATGACTTGTGTATCAATACTCACTCCACCTCTGACTCGTCAATTATGTCACTGAACTTGCACTTCAAGTATTTTTTTTCTTCTTTCAGACCATTCATCTTATAGATTTAGATGTTTGCATCATTTTTCCAATTAACGTAGAAATTGTGTGGATGTGAAAAGATAAAAAATTTGTGTGGATGTGAAAAGTCTTTATTTGGGTGTGTTTAGTACGAAGGAAAATATTTATGTTTAGTTGATTAAAATATTTTGGAAAATATATCTGTTATGGAAATAAGTTTCTTAAAAGGCATAATACATAAATGTGCATTTTAAATTGACCTTATTTCATATTTATGCCCTTTAACTTTGTGTGTCCACAAGTAGACACTTAAATCCTATGTGGCATAGTACACATAGGACACTACATAGGATGTAAATTTTCATGTATGATCGATGTCACGTAGGACATGTGTGTTTATTTGTTCAACTTTATATAAATTTAAGTGTCTACTTGTGCACACCCAAAATTAGAGGCATAAATATAAAATGAGGCCAACTTAAATGGTATATTTGTGTATTATGCCTTCTTAAAAATAAGAAAAAGACTTTCTTAATGAAAATAGAAAAAATAAGGTGCATAAGTGGTCTTCTAAGTTCATTATCTTTTCCCACTTATTCAATCCCAACCCTTTGACTATCCCACCCCACGAACCCTCACTTTCCATCTCATCCCGCCTTTATAGTGTTTTGCTATCACATATAAATAATTATGGAGAATATTTTCTTGCTTACTTATCAAACACTATAATATAAGTAAGAAACCTACTTATTTCACAAAAATATACTTTTTAGGAAAATATTTTCCTTCCTACCAAACACACCTTAATAAAGATGGAGTTTGTGGTAAAAAACGCATTGAAAGTGTCACATTTTTTGCGAGTTTTCTACGCACATGAACTATCTGGTGTTCACTTTTTCTGTCTAAATTATCACCACCTATTTATCGAATTACACTTCAACTATCATGAGCAGTTCTTTTTTCCAATTTGAACAATGTTGATATTTTCAGGTAAAAAAAATAAACAACTAATACTTAATATATGATTTAATAAATAATCAGTGATAAATTCAAATTAAAAACTTAATAAAATATGATAATTTAAATGTATTTTTAATCATTTAACTCGTAAAGATATATTAAAGGATTTCTATGTGTCCTTTGAGAACTATCATTGACTTGAAGAAGTGTCCGCTCATCAATAAATGATGCACCAACAGCACCACCATTCAAGTTTCAATCACAATAAGGTTGACTAATAAGACTAGGACCTTAGGTGTTACGAATCTAGCTACGATGCAGGACTCAATTGATATACTGTCAAATAATATTTGGGATCCGGGTTAAAGGAATGAGTCTGTGCACTAAAGATGCCTATATATAGAGGATGAACTATCTCATTAGGGTTATGCTATGAGTTATGTTATTTTCTTTTAATTAGCTATTTTGTAATAGCATCTGGAATCTCCCTTTTCTATTTTCCTTTTGTTCTTGGATCAGCTTCTAAGTTCTTTTACAATCAATACAAACCTTAGTTTGTTACATTAGGGAACGTCATTTTATTTCTATCTAATGGTTATTATTTCCCCCGTTCAATAATAGTTGTTCACTATACTATTTTAAGATATCCAATAATACTTGTCCATAGGGGCAGAGCTAGCTAGGTGGGAGTTCGTGGGTTCAGACGAACTCACTAACTTTTCCGTAAATCCTATATTTATTTATATATATATTAACTCGTAAATCTCAAATAAAATTGATTGATAGCTTAGTGGTAAGAAAGGATCGTGGAAATACTTTCCATACTAGAGTTGTGGGTTTGAATCCCATTATCAACAAAAAAAATCTTTTTTTCAGAACCTCCAAACTCCTAATTCTGGCTCCGCCTCTGATTGTCCATTTTATGAAATCAATGGATAATTTTGCACTTAATTCCTAATTTACCCTCGTCATTAGTTATAATCATTTTCATATTATATTTTTCAAAAAATTGTATTTATTATATTTAAAGGATCATATAATAAAATTACACTTCTATTTATAATCTCTTAAAAAGGATGTAAAATTAATAGTGAATAAATATTATTAGAGTACTAAAAGCATAGTGTATAACTTAACTAATGGTTAAATATACGTCAATATCAAATATATATTACAAGAATCAAAACTGAGATGATACAATAACAATGGGACTAAGAATGATATTATCCAAAAGAATCACCAATTACTTTTTTTTTTTAATAAAAAAAGTAATTGTTTATAAGAATAAATTTTCTTGAAAAGTACGTCGTGTTTGGATAGCATGCATGATTTGGAATCTGGTTTTTTGACAGTATGATTAATTTGCAAGTTGGACTGAATAAAAATACAACTTGCCAAAGCCGACTTTAGCCATTTGGATTAATTCATAGTTCACAATTCACATTATGCTTTTTTTTTCTTCTATTCGATATCAGGTATTCATTTTGAAATTTGATCAACTCGGATTTGTGTTATCAAAATTTCATTTTAGAGGGTAATGCACTCCTTATCATCGACAGTTTCATATCTAAGGCTCGACTCAAGATTTCTGAGTTAAAATGAAGAAATACTTATCACTCATTATAACTTTAGATTGTGCTCATCTATATTATTCAGACTCTTCAAAAATATTATTAAATGCATATCAAATTTTAAAAAAATCTATATAAATATAATAACATTTTTAAAAAAATCCGAACATACTATGATATTACTACCTCTTTTAGTAGACCGTGCATTCTCACTTAGGCGGACCACCACAAGCTCTATAATGTCAACTCTCTCACTCTTCACCGAATATAATTTATTAAATCATTTTTATTTAATAAAGGTACATTAACTTTTTCTTCTTAAATATTGTACATGTACCTTTAATATTAAGAATATAATTAAAAATAATTAGCAGTTTTTATTTTAAATTCTAAAAAGCAATAATTAAGTATTTCAAAATAAATTTTTAAAGCTAAAATAATTTGGAACAAAGGGAGTAATACTCAGGATCGTTTGGTACGAGGAATAAGGGGTAATTAATTTTAGAATATATTTTTTCTATGTTGGATTATAATATAATTACAAAATACCTTATCTTGAAATTATAATATTATTTTTGTGTCTTATTAAGAGTATTTGAATAATTTTAAAATAATTCATTTTAATGGTCATACATAGCGGCCAACCCCACACACCCACTTTCTCTAGTGATAAAGACAACATCACCCCCTTTTATACATCTGGCCCAATATTTTAGTATTTTTTTATTTTAATTTATGTGATATAGATAAAATTTAGAAAGTTGATTGGATTTTAATACGATTTTTAGATATTTAAGTTGTTAATTATTTTTTATTTGCGCAAATTTAGTGTGAAGATATTCATTAAGATGTCCATGATTAAAGTATTTTTGGTCATAAATCGTCGATTTTTTACTCAAAGTAGTTACAATATACAAACAAATATTAACGATATTCAAAATAATAAAGTTATAACTAAAGAATATGAATTCAAAACTAAAAATCATAGCTAAAACGGATTTCATAATTTCGAAAAAATTATACACTAATTAAATTAAAGTAGAACAAAAGAAATAATTTTTTTTAAAAGTTTTTCCAAAACACGCTGAAGCAGACACGTCGGGGTGAAGTCTTGAATTTAAAACTAAAAGTCATAGCCAAAACGGATTCCATAATTACGAAAGAATTATGCACTAAATTAAAGTAGAACAAAAGAAATAAATTTTTTTCAAAATTATGAAATCCGATCTTGAATTTAAAACTAAAAGTCATAGCTAAAACGGATTTCATAATTTAAAAAAAATTATATACTAATTAAATTAAAGTAGAATAGAAATAAATTTTTAATTTTAAAGCAAAATAAAAAAAATAAAATATTTTTTTCGAAACACGCTGAAGCAGATACATCGACAAAGGCATGCCTACTTCAGCGTGAACTGTCTTATATAATAAAGGAATATCATGAGGTCTTGAATTCTATTGAGGTACCCCACCCCACAACTAGGAGTGGGGTAAAAGTTCAACCGTAAATTTAATCAAATTTAATAATTTTTACATAAATAATATATTTATATTAAATAATTTATCACATTTATTTTAAAATTTACTTAATAGCACTTGAAATTATTACTTTAAAATTTATAATTCATAAAATTAAAATTTTAATTTCGTCTTCGATTTACACATTTCTAATTGGTTCCTCACTTCAACAAAACTATCCATTTCTCTATCAAGAAAACATTCAACTATCCAAATTGATTATTATTATTATTATTTAGTAGCCATACATATTGATGATGATCATATTGAGGCCAACCCCTACCTAAGAGTGGAGCTATCCTTGATTTTTAAAAAAAGGAATCAACTACTAACTTTTTTAATTTATTAAAAAAATATGTTACTCTATTATGTAAACTTGCCATAAGAAAATAGTGTCACCATTTGAGGACCTTTGTTTGTTCTATTATCATATTAAAATATTTAATATCTCATTTAAAAATTTTAATTATTAAAAAAAATATTTTTATTTATTTAATCAGATATTCACAATAATCATCTACCAAAATTACTAAATTCACACCACACCCTTACCCTATTTTGTCAACTAATAACAATAATATTCGAAGCCTTTTTATATTTCTTAAACCTCGTACTCAATCAAACTACGTCACATAAATTAAAACAAAAAAAGAAACTTAATTATCTATCTGCAATAATCACCCACAAAAATTACTGAATCCAACCAAACTCGAAAAAAAATATTGACTCCACCCCTCTTTATACATATCTCCTTAATAAAAATTCTGGCTCCGTCATCACCCTGGCCCCTCTATGATAACAACAATATTCACCCTCTAGTACACACTATACACAATATGAATCTTTATCCCACTAGTACTCCCCCTTTCATCAATAAATACCAATTTCCCAAATCCCAACTTCTAATTTTTTTTTTCATAAACCATTAGAGCTATGGATAGATCCAATAGTGTTAGTAGAAGAGAAGCACACACAGCAAATGGTACCAAAAAAACTCAAGAAGAATTATTAGTACAAGAAGAAGAACAATCAGTAGAAAGGATATTTGAATCAAAACAAGTGCCATCATGGCAAAGTCAATTAACATTAAGGGCATTTTTTGTGAGCTTAATATTGGGAATTTTATTTACTTTTATTGTTATGAAATTGAATCTTACTACTGGAATTATACCTTCTCTTAATGTCTCTGCTGGACTTTTGGGATTCTTTTTTGTCAAGACTTGGACTAAATTTCTTGACAAATCTGGAATTTTGAAACAACCATTTACAAGACAAGAAAATACTGTTATTCAGACTTGTGTTGTTGCAACTTCAGGCATAGCCTTTAGTGGTAAGTAATTCTTGATCTTCGTAAAAATTTATCTGTATCGAGTGTTTATATCAGATGATTAGATGCATGATATATGTTTCCTATATTAGTTGTTATGTTTTTCTTTTTGGAAGTGAATTTGACTTTAGTGGTTAGTAATTCTTGATTTCCCTCTCTTTTTTATCTTAGTATAAACTTATATGCATTGAGTGTTTATTTCAATTCGATTGATGCAAGAGATATATTTGTAATTTCACGTCGTTCTGTATTAGTTGTTATGTTTTCTCTTTTGAAAGTTGATTTGTTTTAGCATAGTCTTTAGTGGTTAGTAATTCTTGATTTGCTTCTTCTTTATCTAGGTAAAAACTTATTTGTATTCTCGTATTTATGTCAAATGAATAGTATGTGTTTGTTTATATATATTTACATTGTTTTGTATTAATCATGGTGTTTCATTTTTTGAAAGTTAATTTACTCAGGTATAATCTTTAGTGGTTATTAATTCTTTCTTACTAAAATAAAACTTACTTGCATTTATTTAATTTACGTTAGGTGGAATAGAGGCATGATATATGTTTGAATATATAAATGTTAATTTTTGAACCCATAATGTTTTGCCCATTGTTGTTTGTTCAAGTCTGTATAGAGACATATAATCTTCAATTAAGTCATAGTTAGAAATTTAAAAAATTATGATTAAAAAAAACATTTTTTTGATTGTAATATTTTACTTAATTATAGTAGAAAGTTAAATTAGTTTGATATAAATATTAGTTTCACTTATTATATTTTTAATAACATATTATAAAAAGTTATGTATTTGTCTTATTCTACTTGTCCCTAGTTTCACTATGGTTAACTTTTATGATTTAACTTATATAGATTAGTCTTTTAAGTATTAAATTATTTTTTAAAAATAAATAATGAAAAGTTCACTAATCATAATTTCCACTTGGGACTAAAGGAGAATTCAATTTAAATTTGGAGTCTTATAGTTTAACTTCACAAAAGGTGTTGATTTAGCTGATGAGATGTTTCTCCAATCTTATCTCATTTTATAAGAAGATATTTAATTGAATATGTTTTTTTATAAAAAAATTCTGAAATTTCTTATTTAAATCATATAACAATAAATATTATCATGACCATAGAAGTATATCACTAAAGGTAATATAAAAAACAACTTTCCATGAAGGTAGGATTGGAAAAAAAGAAAAAGTTTGAACTGTATTTTTGTCAAATCATGTGTTTTTTCTCATTTTGCAATTAAATCGAAAATTAATATTGTTGAAATGCTATCTATATACATTGTGTGTGATATTATTAAGTCCACGGGATTTTTGGTGGGTTTGTGGACACCACACACTGTATTAAAAAAATATCAATAAATTTAGTTATTTTTTTCAAGTGAAATTTATCTTTAAAATATGAAAAAAATCTAAATATATAACCTTAGTTTTAAATAATATTTTAATATCTCTATATATGATAGGAGATTTAGGAGCAACACTAAAATTATCACGAGAATAGATCGTCAATTCATCCTTCAAAGTACGAATCTTTCTTAAATTCAATTAATAAACATACATTAGGATGGATCGTCAATTCATTCTTCAAAATATGATTTTTTCTTAAATTCAATTAATACGAGATGTTTTATTCACCGAATAGTTAGTGTTACTTTTATTATTTTGCACGGGGGAAAAGGTGTGTGAGCCCTATGGAGATGGTCCCATCTAAATGTGAATTTCTACTTTCTAGATGTAAAGTCCTTGTCTTTTATTCAACTTAAATAATGTAAATAATATATTACTTTGATTTTTTTATTTTTTTAAGATCTTATGATTCAAATTAAAAGTGTGCATACTATTACATTTTGAATTTTATAATTTTAAACTTGTCATTATCATTATTTACTATAATAATTAAGAGATTGTCATTAAAAGGTCAAATGAGAATAAAACTTAGAAGTTTAAACTTTTTTTTTTTACTAAATATAGGAAGGTTAAGTGACATTCTTTTAGGTAGCAAATTAGTAAAAAATTAAGATACATGAATCTAAATATTTTCATTTTAAATATATATTTTTATCCTATTCCCAGAAAAACTTTTAAAGAACTCTCAGAAATTCTTGAAATATATATATATAATTAATTTGTCACTAATATTTGCATTAGAATATTATCTATATCACAATTTTTGGGGCGTAACTTTTTTGTGAATTTCATCAACGCGAGATATTTTATGCACCGAAACTGTTATGTTTAGTTTAGTCAATTATAGTGTGTGAATACATGACAAATTAAAAGTCTTTGAAAGACAACTGGAGTGACTGGCTATTCATATTTGACTTGATAGACTAATCTGATAAACACTTACGCAAGCTGGAGAATTGTAAAGCGTAGTCTTTCTGTTCCAATTTATATGATATAGTTTGAATTTTAAGAGTTAAATTAAAAAAAATTTTAATCGTGATTTGTTTCATTAAAATATTTTAAATTGTTAATTCTTGTGACTTATTGTATTTTTTATGTAGTTTCCATATATGTGAATTATTTTTCATAAGTCTTAAAGATTATATGTCCGAATGCATGGTCAGAATAAAAAAATTTGACGGTTGAAATCTAGAGTATGTTATATAAATTGAGATGAAATGAAGTAACTCTTTTTTTTTTTTTTTATATATATAAAGTCTTTGTGTATGAATTATTATCTCCGCAAGTGGTGGGGATCAATTTATAATAATGTTGATGATCATTTTCCACAATTAATTGAAATAAAAATTCCATAGGGAAATCATTATCGCTTTAGAATATATTGAAAATAATTATTCCCTTCATCTCATATTAGTTGTCATGTTTCACTTTTCAAGAGTTAATTTAACTAATTTTCGGAGATAAATTGGATTAGATGATACAATATTTTAAAAATAACAAGTAGATATTCAAAAACTATACAAAAGTACTATAAGTTATAATTTTTATGGTATCAATATGATAAAAATTATATCTTAAAAGTACAATTGTTTTTTATCTATTGGATTCTGGATTAACAGAAATAGAACGTTTGAGCCAAAGATATTGAGGTTCTATCGAACCCATAGCTTTGAGGATAGCTCCGCCCCGAAGTGAATACAAGTGACACTATGAATTGGTCCCCTCTATAATATGATGTTCATATCAGTTTGCACGCAACTTGAACTATTTTACTGCATAACCCCCCCCCCCCCCCTCCCACCATTACAAACATTAATTTTGTTCACGAAAAGCTAAATGGATTGATGAAAAGAAGTCACCTAGCGTTATTTTAAATTGGTGTGCTCTCTCCTTAGGCAATGGATTATTAATTGTTGGATTTTTAGTATCATTTGGTACCTTATTTATGTGATAAAAAGCATATAGTAAAATTCAATAACTCTAATTCCTTTTTGTTTACATTTTACCTTTTGATCATGAGTAGGAGGTTTTGGAAGCTATATTTTTGGCATGAGTGAAATTGTTGCTAAGCAATCAACAGAAGCTAATGCTGCAGATAATGTCAAGAACCCTTCTTTGGGATGGATGATAAGTTTCCTCTTTGTTGTTAGCTTTCTTGGGCTTTTCTCTGTTGTTCCTCTTCGTAAGGTAAATTCGACATCTCTAATGCATATGTATGACATATTTTCTAGCACGACGACATACACTTGTATGTATATATAGGTTGTAACACCTCGAAATTGATGAGTCAGTTGTCATGTGAATGAAATTTTATAGGCAAGTTAAGTTGTTAGGCACCTTTTGGCGATCATATTCAAACACTTGGTCTAGTCAGCTTCAAGGTGTGTTTTGATAAATAGTTAGTGATAGTTCAGCTTGGAAACGCAAACACCTAATAGTTGTATGAAGCTCGCAAAAAAGTAATACTTCAGGTGTGTTATAGGCTGTGATAAGTAGTTATGGATGAATGAGTCAACTATATTTGATTAATGTTATCAAAAGTTTTCGTTTCGCCCTTTAAGTGATGGTGTGATTGTGATGCAATTTATATGACATACTTTTCTTTTTAGTTTGTCGATCAGAAAAGAATGTCACATTTCTAGATATAGAAGCAATTCAACTTTAAAATTTTCATTTTAACCCTTAATGAGATAATTTATTGTCACGCTAATGTCAAGGCTTGTTTTAGACTATATGTTTCAAAATCGTTCTTTTTTTCTTAAACTCCGTGTCCAGTGAAATGATGTCGTATATATTAGGATGGAGGGAGTACATATTTCCTAGCATTGTGACACTTCATAGGTTGTATTGGATCTCAATGTTTGTTATAGGATTATCACTGAACGAGTGAAACCATGCACTTCAAAGAAGTGTTTGCATCAAACAACGACACAAATTTATTCGAAATATCAACATTAGTATACATTAGATTGTGCGCTTCACTTCTGGCTTTTCGTTTCAAGCTCCATGGACCTCGTCTGCTTTTTTTGCACTTTTAAGCACCGCGATTGATGCTGCAATTGTTCTTCTTTTATTCATACGAGCTGCATTGTTTGAGATAATGTGAATATATTCTCAGATTATGATCATCGACTTCAAACTGATTTATCCGAGTGGTACTGCAACTGCTCACCTGATCAACAGTTTTCATACGCCACAAGGAGCTAAGCTAGCCAAGTGAGTATTTAATCTCGTGCACGTTTTACTAAACGATTGTTAGTACATACACCATCAACGATTGTTTCTTATCGAGATGATAGTACTTACAGTTCTAATTGCTCGTCGCTGCAGGAGACAAGTAAAAGCTTTGGGAAAGTTTTTCACCTTCAGCTTCTTATGGGGCTTCTTCCAGTGGTTTTTTACAGGAGGGGATGACTGTGGATTTGGGAGCTTTCCCACGTTCGGTCTCAAAGCCTTCGAGAACAGGTACGTTTGAATTTCCATTAATATCAACTTGTTTTTCTCACATCAAATTCATGATATGTTTGGACTTATTATGCTATTGATACATTTTGCGATGTGTTTTCAATAACTTACACAATGCAGCTTGCCTAAGTTTTGTTGGGTTTAAAATGGTGTGAATGGAAAATGAAGAGTTGCGACTTTTATGAAGAGTTGTGACTTTTATGAAAAGTTGCGAATTTTATTGAAAAGTTGTGACTTTTATAAAAAGTTGTGACTTTTATGAAAAATTATGACTTTTATGAATGGTTGTGACCTTTCCGAAAGATTATGATTTTTTCAAAGGGTTGTGACCTTTCCGGTAAGGCACAATAAGAACCTTTTCACACTACCCTTTGTTTTCTATAAATTGAGGGATTTCCTCTCATTTAAAAATAAAAATAAAAATTCTTTACTTCTTCTACTACTATACTAAATCTAGTATTCTAAGTGTACTTTACTGCCGTTGAGTGGTTCGCTGACACCGTGGTTTTAGGTACCGATACACCGGTGAGTAAGATCGTTCTATCCTGGGAGGATATATTCCATTAACCTCGGGTACT
>JAJONR010012992.1:0-10367 GCA_029582245.1 Solanum etuberosum | reverse complement strand
AACCCAAAAAAGGAATTCAAATTATTATTTTTAAAGGAAAGAATTCAAAAAAAATGCTTTGAAATATATTAAAGGTTGGGTGCTTTCCTCCCCCCCCCCCCCCCATTTGTTTTTTTTGAAAAAAGGAAGAATGTGACGAGATAGTCAAATCTTGACTTCAATTATTTCCAACAGTTAGGATCGCATGTAATTTCTCTCCTATTTTTTAAAAGCTGAAAATGAATTCAAGGTAATTCTTATAGCTTCAAGTGGCACCTCAAACATACTTAAGTATCAACAAAATTTATTCATCTTGCTTTAAGCAAATGTTTTGAATTATACAAATCCTCATGTTTCAAGTGCCCTCAAAATAAGAAATGTCTTATTTGACACAGATTTGAAGAGTTTGATTTGAGGACATTTTTCAAAGTGCACTCATTCTCACAAGAATGTTCATCATATGCAACTGTGATACCATATGCTTTGCCCTTATGTAAATCTCCACTAACGTGAGAACATTTGGATGAGATCATGTAGGCTTGCCATTGGCTTGTAATGTAGGCTTAGGGACAAGTAGGATATTTAGTTGGGATAAGAGTGGCGTAATTCCTCCCTGAGCGTCACACTGAATTTGGGCTTTTGTCGATTGACACGTCTTTGGCGTCTGATCCTCTTTGTTTTCCCTTTATTTTTTTCCGACTTCTTTTAAATTCTTATTTCTTGGAGCTTTTCCTGTTGTCACCCATTTCTTTTGTTTCGACTTCTATTGCGTCCTTATTTTGTTGGGGATTTTCCTTTTCCACCTCTTTCTTTTGAAGTTTTCTTCATTTTTTGTTGGAGTGTTTCCTTCTTGTCTTTAATTGACATTGTGATGTGTTTTTGTCTTTCTTTGTTTCTTTCACACTCTTTTCTTTCTTTCTCTAGAAGTCATTTTTGGCTTCATGACTTTGGGAGACTTCATATCTTTTGCCTTTGATAACTTCAAACCTGGATCTTCTCTTATAATTTGCACATCTTTGGTTATGGCTAAAATGTGGTTGTCCAAACAAAAGGCTTCAGGCTCAACATGGGGAAAACCAGGGATTAATGTCATTTGGTAAGCTTTGAAAGGCACAATCGAATCAAAGAAGACCTACAATCCTTTCCAAAACAAAACATCACCCAAGATTTCGCCTTGATAAACATTCAGGCCAAATTCTAGATCAATAATGTGATGTAATTGAATTTTGATCTGAAAGCTCACCACACCATACACCTGAAACCATGAAGTTGGTTTTATTCTTATAGTGAATGCCCGCAAGACAATTTTTTCAAGCATCACAACAATATAAATGAGAGGTACCAAAAGAGTCTATGGTTTACCACAAAGTCATTCCTATCCATCATATCAAATATTTTTACATGCTCCTAACTGCATTGGTCCCAACTAAGATGAAGACATAAATCTTACAATATGTACACAATGATTTTTTAGTTTTGAATTTTGAAAGAATGAATATCGAACCCAAAAAAGGTTACTTACATATCTTATCAAGATGAGAATGTAAAACCTCAAACTTGGAAAAAACTTAAAGAAGGGTTAACAGGCATGTATACAACCCTAAAATAAACCATGGACCCTTCAATGAAGCCTAAACGGCTTGTGAAAGGGACCAGAGTCTGTTTAGGGAAGTCGCCCAACCATTTAAGGGCTGCCAGGAGAGAAGTCCACCTGGACGGACCCCTAAATGGTCTGTGAAGTCATGGACGGCCCATTTAGGTGAGGCTTCCCAGGCATCCAAGGCTGCCAGGCAAATGGGTCTCCTCGACGGTTCCCTATACGGACCGTGAGGCCTTGTACGGACCATCCAACCCTTCTTTTAGGTGATTTGGTCAGTTCTTAAGTTAAGGTCAACTTGAAACACTCATATCTCTCATTAGATGACTGATGACCTATCAAATTAAAATTCTTTGATTCCTCTTTCAGACGCCACATGGTTTGCATTATTTCGTGTTCAAAGTAAAAGGTTATGTCTATTATAATAAGGCCCTATTAGATATTCGTCTTTAAAAAAGAATCAAATGATTTCATATGTACTTTGAAAGTTGAGAAAGATAAAGGGTATAATTGATGTTTTTGAAAAGTACTTTAGTAAAGAAAAGTGGAAAGTAAAGTAAAGTATTAGTCCATTTCCTTGTAAAGGGTGATTGAGCATAATGTATATTGAATATTTTTGGAGTAGTATTGAGCAACGAATTGGGTAAGAGTCTATTTTTAACTCAAGTCCCATAAAACTACGTAGCCAATGTAGGATAGAATCACACCGACGTGTGACTCATCTCTGAGAAGGCCTTATAGATGGTTCCATAGTTATAGTAACATCTTATACCACGACAAGGTATAGGATGACCCTTGTAATGTGGGAGAAATGTTGTATCATTACTACGCTCATAGTAATGGTTGTCGGTTAGATTCCCTACAAAGTAAAGTTTTCTATTCTCATAATGTTTTTATTGTATATCTTGTTGTAAAGGATAAATGATTTTCACTACATGTTCATATATTTTTTACTTGATATGCTTTCTGCCATCAGTTCAGTTATTGTTTTATTCAGCCACATTACATACTCATACATTCCATGTATTGATTTCATTCAACCTGCATCTTTTAATGATGTACATACATGTGTTCAGGATCAACTGGCGCTCCGTTGAGATCACTCTACGGGCAGATAGTTTTTGTGAGCCTCCTTGCATTCTAGAGGACTTCACATTTACTTTCAGTCTAGTTGTTTTGAGGTGTCGTGGGTCTTGTCCCGACACCTACCTTAAATATTTAAGGCTTTATAGATAGATAGAGTCGATGAGTCTCTCAATACTTTCTTTCCTTTAAAGATGTTTTGCAAATTATTATTATTATTGCAATGTGTACTTTCAGACATTCTTTTTGAGTTTTACTTTGAGATCGATTTATGTTTTAAGCCTATTATTGCTTGGGTGAGTCTTCCGCTAAGTAGTCAGTCATGCCAAGGGTTTTCTTGGGGATTAGAAATGATTCTCGAGTGCCGGCCACATCTAGGGTGTAGGCTCAAGGCATGAAAAAATTTGTATCGGAGCACAGAGTTCAAGAGTCCTAGGGTGTCTATGAAGTCGTGTCTAGTAGAGTCCTTCTTGTTATTGTGAAGCGTGCCACATCTACAATTGGTAGGCTACGACATTTAGGAACATTTCACTTTGTTCTTACTCTTGTTCATGCAATAGAGTTCAACTCTATAATTTTTTTTAAAATTTGTGCTTATGCTTGTCTTTTCATATCATGCTTCCACGAAGAGCTGTTCGAAAAAATCCTTTTAGGAGGAATACTAATCCTCAAGGTCAAGAGGCTCCCAATGCACCAGAAGTGGAACCCCTTCAGGGAGATGTCACTAATGCTAAGTTCATGGATTTGATTAATAGGATGTTTAAGAAATATCTTGATATGTTTGTGATTGTGTTTATTGATGATATCTTGATTTTATCGTGAAGTGATGATCAACATGTTGATCATTTGAGGATAGTGTTGCAAATTCTCGATGATAGGGAATTTAACGCTAAATTCATCAAGTGTGAGTTTTGGTTGAGTTCTTTTTCTTTTATTGGCCATATTGTCTTATGTGAAGGTATTCAAGTTGATCATAAAAATATCGAGGCAGGTAAGAATTGGCCTCGACCTTTATCCGCTTCGATATAGAAGGTTTTTGTCAGGATTTTCCTCTATTACTTCACATTTGACGACATTAACTAAAAAAAGGTAAAATTCTTATGGTCAGAAGCTTATGAGAAGAGTTTCCAAGAATAATGATAGACTAACTTCAGCCCCTATTTTAACGTTACCGAAAGGATCAAATGGTTTTGCAGTTTATTGTGATGCTTCACGAATTGGTCTTGGAGTTATTTTGATGAAACGTGGGAAAGTCATTGCTTATGCTTCAAGAAAATGGAAGGTGCATGAAATTAATTATCCGACTCATGGTTTGGAGTTAGCGGCAGTGGTGTTTGCCAAAAGATTTGGAGGCATTACATGTACGACATTCATGTATGTGTGTTTACTTACCACAAGCATTTGAAATATGTGTTCACACAAAAGTATTTGAATCTTCGCCAAAGGAGGTGGCTGTAATTGTTGAAGTATTACGACATGAGTGTCTTATGTCATTCTAGAAAGGTGAATGCGGTAGCGGATACTCTTAGTCTCTTATCAATAGGTAGTGTTTCTCATGTTGAGGATGGTAAGAAGGAGTTAGTTCGTGTTGTTGATAGATTGTTCGGATTGAGTGTTCGCTTGGTTGATTCTAATGAAGGTGGTGTAGTTTTTCATAATGGGTCAGACTCATCTTTTGTATCGGATGTGAAGGCTAAGCATAATTTTGATCCGATTCTGGTGGACTTGAAGAAGTAAGTTTTAGAAAAAAACCATTAGGGCTTTCTCCAAAGGGGGAGATGGCTTCCTTTAATACCAAGGTCGATTATGTGTTTCAAATGTTGATGAGCTAAGAAATAAGATTCTGACAGAAGCTCACAGCTCTCGTTATTCTATTCACCCAGGAGCCACTAAGATGTACCATGATGTGTGGGAAGTCTATTTGTGGAATGGGATGAAAAAGGATATTGCGGAATATTTGGTTAAATGTCCGAATTATCAACAAGTGAAAGTTGAACATCAGAAACCGGTTGGTTTGGCTCAAAGCATTAGTATTCCTACTTGGAAGTGAGAAGATTTGAATATGTACTTCATTACGGGTTTGCCTCGTACTCATCGACAGTTTGATTCGATTTGGATCATTCTGGACCGAATGAAAAAATTGGCTCACTTTATTCCCATTATGACTTCATTCTCCTCAGAAAATTATGCCAGGCTTTATATTTCATAAATGGTAAGGTTACATGGTGTATATTTGTTCATTATCTCCGATCGAGGTACTCGATTTACATTTGAGTTTTGGAAGTCGTTTTAGAAAGGTCTCGGTACTCAAGTGAAATTTAGCACGGATTTTCATTCTTACACCGGTGAACAAGCCGAGCGTACCATTCAAACTTTGAAAGACATGTTAAGAACTTGTGTGATTGATTTCAAGGGAAATTGGGATGATCATTTGTCTTTGATTGAATTCACTTATAATAATAGCTATCATTCCAGCATTGGGATGACACCAATTAAGGCTCTTTATGGTAGGAGGAGTAGGTCTCATATAGGTTGGTTTGATGTTTGTGTGATTTCTTTGATAGGGCTCGAGTTGATGCATGAGGCTATGGAAAAGGTTCAATTGATTTGCGAAAGGTTGAAAATGGCTCAAAGTCAACAAAAGTCTTATTTCGATGTTACAAGACAGGAACTAGAATTTGATGTGGATGATTGGGTGTACTTGAAAATTTCACCCATGAAGGGTGTGAAGAGATTCGGAAAGAAAGAGAAGCTTAGTCCTTTTTAGGTGGGTTCATATCAGATTTTGAGGTGTATTGGCAAGGTTGCCTATGAGCTTGAGTTGCCAAATGAATTACTATCGGTACATCAAGTTTTCCATGTCTCTTTGTTGAAAAAGTGTATTAGAGATCCGACATCTATTATTCCTTTAGATTGTTTGGGAGTTAAAGAAACTCTTTCCTATGAAGAGGTTCCGGTTGAGATTTTAGACCAGCAAGTTTTGAAGTTGAGAAACAAAGAAGTTTCTTCCGTGAAGGTTCTTTGGAGGAATCAATAAGTTGAGGGTGCTTCTTGGGAGTCCCGGTATCCTCATCTCTTTCCCTCTGATCCTACTCTAGCTTGAGGTGTAAGTTCCTCATGGTTCATTCTTTCATATTCATGTGTTTTACTTATTCTCATGTTTCCATATCCATGTATTTTCATTAAAACCTGATTTTGATGTTATGATTTAACATGGAGTGATTCTCTATGTTTATGGGCATTTTGTTGAGATTTGCATTCAAGTTGGGTTGTTAGTTTCTCTCCTACTCCATTCATGCTATCTTGAGTCTCATTTGAGGATGAATATTCACAATGGGGAGATATTGTAACACCTTGGAAGTTGGAAAATTGAGTTAAGGAGAAAGTTGCAGAAAATTTGCTAAAGCAATGGTCTATGAGACAAAACTATGGACCGTAGGAAATCTTACGAGCTGTAGAAAGTCCTACGAACCGTAGTAATGGAATCGTAGAACCCAAAGCTTATTTTTTAAGTTCTTGAAGTTTGACCCATGACTTGACAAGACGAATCATAGGAGTTTTGACGAGCCATAGATGGCATTCATAAGATGGATTATGAGATTTGGTTTAAAACCTTATATGAAATCTAGATTTCCTCACTTATTCTTTACTCATAATGAATATATTAAAGGTAAGAGTCCTTCCTTTGCTTCATATACAACATCTATACTTGTATCTAAATGTTCCAAATTTTAAGTTATATTCGTGTCTTACGTACTCTTTCAAATTCTTATAACCTTGATAGGAAGATCCGGTTTAGAGAAGTTTAGCTTAAGTTGTTATCCTATATTGTCCATAACGAATAATCCCAAGGGGGAGATATTGTAACACCTCGCAACTGTATTGTTAGAATTTGAATCTTCCGTCGTAAGTATATAAGATTGAACCGGGTGATATCATATTTGTGCTTGTGTTTTGAGGTTTATTCATATGCATGGGCAGGGTATTAGAAGTAGTTTAGGGTCATAAGAGACCTCTAACACTAAGTAGAGTTCAAAACCTTCTTACCGACTAAGTTTTTCACATTAGTTCATGCGAAGTCAACTACAAATGACCCTACATCTCAAAATATAATGAATTTAATGGACCATAAACTATCACATTAAATTTTTGTGAGTCTTCTTTCCAACACCACAAATTTTTCATCAACCAAAATTCGGTGTAAAACCCTATGACCGTTTCACCAAAGACTGCCCCAATAGAGTTTTCACAGTCTGATAACTACGAACTCCCTTCACGAGTCATAAATTGAAGTACGTCCCATAGTTTGAACTCATAAAATCATCTTGACAAAGAAATTTTTCTTGTCTAATTTTCACAGACCCGATTTCGGGTCGTAAATCCATCTAGGAGCCGTAATTTGGGAATGTAAAGGAAGTTTTGAAACTTGTTTTTCGGCCTTATTTCCATGAATCTTATTATGGATTGTAAACCCAACTACGGGCCATAATTTGAGGCAGTAAAATGAACTTTAGAAACTCAAAATTTCTACCTGACTTCCACATATGGGATCTACGGCCTGTTTATTAAACCACGAATCATAGATGGCTCTTGTGGAAAGTTTCTGACAACTTTTTAATTCGGGTTGTTTCTATCTTTTTCCATCCATCCTAATTCTAAGACACGACGTTTCACTTCTATTAGTAAAATATATTTCATCAAGTACTCAGTTTCCTTTCTCTTCTACGCTCTGAACACCCCAACTCAGAAAAAGAATCACAAGAAAAGAAAAGCTAGTGTTTCAATGCGTTTAAGAAAGTTCTTCTTTCAAATATCAATGTCTTAGGTATGTAAAGCTTCAATAAGAGTATCGATTCACTCTCATGCCTAAAGTATTTTAAATTCAAGGATTTTGTGAAACTGTGTGAAGAAAAGATATGGTTTTAATAAGAACTACGATTTTTCTCACAAGCTAATCTTTCCTTTAATTACTTAAGCAGTTAAAACCTCATTGTACTCATTTATCATGATTTCTATATTCATTTAAAACCTTATGGAATTCAACTATGAAAATTTGAATGGTATGATCCTTAACCTCAATACAGGTTATTTTAGATATGACTTTTGAGCTTAGTCTCATATATGATTCAGATAGATGAATATTATTCATTCTTATGAGCATTAATATGCATGTATGTTATTTTGTGAGGACTATTTAGTACCAAGAGGATGCGGGTTTTGAAAATCAAAGTCCCATAATTGTGTGTCATCATAGAATTTGAGTGTACCGCTTTGTCGAACAACTCCATTTATCCCTGAGAGGCTTAGATTAGTGAATCCACAAAGATAGAATGGTTCTATACTCTGGAAAGGTATAGGGCATCCTTTCAAACTGGGATTATAGGTTGGACATCATGAGTTCACATGGTGTATGTCGGTTATAAGAAACTCCCTAATTTATGCACTTTCTTATGGTATGTTCTTAACTTTGTATGGTTCATTTTAGGTATGATATTTTATGTATATGTTTATGCAAAGCTACTGAATTAGACCCAACTATATATATGTTCTTTTGAAAGAAGATTTTAAATGATACTTATTCATGGACTCCAATTGTTTTCTCTTTAGGACTTTCACTATGTATATGATCTTGAAAATCTTATTTCCCTGTCCTTGTTTAGGCCAATTTTGTGATTATGCTAGCGTTCCGTACTTACTTAGTACTGTCATGATCTAAAATATACCCTAGATGTAACATGTCAGATAAGACCTCAAGATGATACATAAGCTATTTGACATTTATTCAATATAATAAACCATAAGAAGGGAACATTTAAGTAAAGAGTCACATCATAAAAGAGGTCTAAGCATAAGTGTGGAATACTAAAATTTGTCTTGACAAGCCAATCCAAACCAATATAAGAGTGGTTGGGACGTAACACATACACCACATACAAAAGCTCAATGAAATAAAACATAAGAAATAAAGGTCTTTATGGTCTTGCTGTCGAAGAATGAGGACTCACTAATCCAAGTTAATGGAGTAACAATCTGAGCTTGCCATGGGTGGAAGAAGATACGTCGGACCCTATATTATGAAATAATATAGGCACAAACATGCATTAGTACGTGTAATGTACTATATATGGGAAAATGCATAAAAGACGTAATCATGATCATAAGAGGATTTAAACATGATATGCATGACCAAGCTAAAACATGTGTAACATCATTTAAATAAATTGTAAGTCAAACAAGGTCAATGCATATTTAAAACATAATGAAAACTTTTATGAAACCTTGAAGATAATATAGTTCGTTTTGTGGTTTTTTTACCATTAACTGACACTAACATCATGCGAGGTATAACATGGAATCTGATGTAACCTCACATCAAAAAAGGGATTCTACTTTCCAAGGTAGTCTCTGTAACATTCATTCATATACTATTTGTAGATCCACTAGCTAGGTCTTTTAAGATAATTCTACGAGGGCACATTATTTAAGACAAAGAAATTGCTTCTAGTGACCCGATCTCTACTAACGGGAGAGCCTCCATATCAAAACCCTCTCGGTCCTAAGTAAAATCCCAACGGAATTACTCATAATCATATTCATATTATCATACTTGGAAAGACACGATTAAACTACGAATACAATCATAAGTCATCATAGAGTAGCTCCTAAAAATCATGATTTATACATATGAGAGAAAACCTTTCACAACCATTGTCATGCCCCGAGCCTATACCCTGGGCGTGACTGGCACTCGAGAACCATTGCTGGCCCCAAGAGAACCCTTGGCCTGACTTACTTACTCAGCGGAAGTCTTAAACACAAGAAATAGTCTCAACCATTAATATAGGAAATAGAAAACTTAAGAACTAACATTTGACTATCTATGAAGCCTCTAAACAACTGAGATGGATGTCGGGACAAGACCCACAACATCCAAATGAAACTAAAACTACTAAAAGAAATAAAAGTGATCCTCTGGAAGCAAGGAGGCTCACCAACAAGTCTGGAGCTCAACTAGAATCAACGATGCGCTGGATGCTGATCCTGGTTACCTGTGTCTGCATCATAAGATGATGCAGGCCAAATGGCATCAGTACATTGAATGTACAAGTATGCGAGGGGAATTCTAAAACAAGACATAAGCTTGAAAGAACTGAAGAACTTACCTGGCTCAACTGAACTGTACTGAACTCATTTCAATATAAAGCAATAAAGTAAATGAAGTATAAATAAAAGCTTTTAAAACATGGATGTCAACTCTGTGTATTTAGAAATACAATATTACTCTGTGTGTATGCAAAGATACGATATAAACTCTGAATTGTATATAAAAATACAAACAAACTGTGTATGTAAGAATACAAATACTTCTGTGGGAGTTTCTCTAACCGACAACCATCACGTAAGAGCTATTGTGATGATACATCATTTTGCCTCACGCTGCCAGGGCTGTCCTATACCTTGCCGATGGTACAGTACCTGACTACTAAGTGGATCCACTAGTCTATGCTAAAAAGCACTAAGGAATCATCTAAAAAGTATGACCCTTTTCTACCCATGATGGCTACATGGTTTATGGGAGCTGGGAGTTGTCTGAACTCTCCCCCATATCAGTGCTCAATACTACTCCCAAAATATGATACTAGCTCTTATGTTTAAAAAAACATACTTCTTTCTGTGATTTGAGATAATTGCTCAAAAACTTAGCTCA
>JAJONR010012991.1:0-13851 GCA_029582245.1 Solanum etuberosum | reverse complement strand
CGCATAAGAACTCTTGAATGGAAAAGAGATGTAACTCCAGTTCCTTCGGAATCGGTAGTCAATCCTATTTCCGATAGGGGCAGTTGACAATTGAATCCGATTTTGACCATTATTTTCATATCCGTAATAGTGCGAAAAGAATCAGGATTTGGCCGAAAAAGAAGCAAGGCTATGGATACCATGACCGATCACCATCGATAAAGAAGAATCTTTCTAAATCACTTTGTGTCAGCGGGGCCTTCAAGCATCCGAAATACGTCGGGATTGAAAATGACATAGCGTTCCTGATAGAAAATGACGACTCCTTCAGAAAAACAAACTTATTCAAGTTCTTTTTCCCAAAGAAGTCCCGCTCCGACCGCCCGACGAGTCATCTACTTAAAAGGACCCTCCCCGCAGTCCGCCCTTCCTTGAATTATTCGATCATGCAATACTTATTAAATACAAAGAAGAAAATGCATTTCGACCCCGTCGTAGTTCTCAATCATTTCGTGGCATCAGGCGTGGCTGAACCATCTACGATGGGGGGAGCTTCTTTAAGTGCGTTAAGTTATTAAAAATAATATTTTTTTCCCTTAACTTTTACACCTAAATTAATAAAAAAGAAAAAATTAATTAACAAAAAAAAAGGAACAGTCATCTTCTTCCCCATTCCTGCAACTATTCTTCCACCATTTTCATCATCTTTTTTACATACACGCACACCACACCACACACCACCCCCTCCACCTCTCTCTTTCTCTCACCCTCTACCATTCTTCTTCTGCTTTTCTTTCTTTTTTCTTATGTTGATTTACGTCTCGAATATCTCGACGAAGTCCTATTTATTACGATGAAAAAAATCTGAATAGAATTCTTTTTGGCGAAAGTTTGTTATTATTTTTTTCCAATTCTAATAAATAGTTACTAATGGATAGAAGATGAAGACAATGAGTGAAAGATTTTGATGCTATCGAAACGAAAGAGAATGAGTATTTAGCTTGAGTGGACAATAATGGTGTATTGTTGTACTGCCGACGCCAATGGAAGATAAAAAAGATGTGGAGCGATGGTTTACCTCCATCGTCGATGCCGACACCGGCTCCGGTGGAAGGGGAAATCAGAAATGAGTCTCTCGAAGAAGAAGGGTAACGGGGCGGGGGGTTGTTAATGAAAAATGAACTTTTTAATTTCTTAAAATACTTTTTTGGATTAATTAAATAGAGCTTTTTTTAAAAATCAAATACAATGCCACGTGTCATCATTTTATTGGTAAATCGATTATGTATTGTGATGCATACATTTTTATTTTTTAACTGATTGTCAGTTTATATCTAATAGGTATAAATTTCTTAAGGTTAAAGTGTTCAATAGGTACAAGTCTAAATTAAAGTGTCTAAATGAAATATGCGGACAACTTTAAGGGGCCGCATATGACTTAGCCTTTATATTTTGTAAAATCCCCTATCATTTTAATTTTTACAAAAAAAAAAATTAAAACTTTTTATTGACGTGAAGAGATTATTCGTACCATGTAAAAAAAATTATATTGAAAAATAACTAATCGATAATTTTGATGAATTATAAAAAAAAATACTCCCTCCGTTTCAAAAAGAGTAACTTAGTTTGACTTGGCACGAAGTTTAAGAAAATAAAGAAAAGTTTTGAATCTCTTGGTCCTAAATTAAAGTTATGTCAAATGTACAAAATTGCCCTTTAATCTTATGGTTTTAAACATGTCACGTGAAAAGATGAAAATAAAATGTTATCAAAAAAAGGAAAAAAATCATTTTTTTTTAAACAAACTAAAAAAGAAAGGAGGTTATTGTTATTTGAAACGAAGGGAGTAGAATTTAAAAAATGAAAGTTACGTATACATGTTAGAAATAAAAATGATGGGATTTCAAATGAGTAATGATGGGAATAGTATAATCCCTCAACATCCCCATCACGATGTTTTAGATTAAAGCACAGCTCAGAGTTGCCCATATCCCAATAGACGAAGAAAAAAAAAATATATATATATATATGAAATTTCATTTCTTAAATTCTAATCTTGCTCTTATTCAGATTTGAATGTGAAGTTGGAAAAAGATGAAAGTGAATGATAGAATGAGTAAGAGTTTAGTATGTTTAGCAGTGTTCATTTTATTTCTTTTTGCTTCTTTGTTCTATACTGGAACAATTGATTACAGATCAAGTTTTTCTCTATTCGATTCTCCGCTGAGTAAACCTAACCCCTGCTTCACTGAAGAATCGGACATTGAACCTCTCAAGGTTTACATGTATGATCTTGATATGAAATACAACGTCGGATTTTTGAAAGGATCATCGCATTATAATGCTCCTCCTGTTACAATCCACACTTTGCCTAAATGGCCCAAGTATACGGGTTTGAGGAAACAACATAGTGTGGAGTATTGGATGTTGGCCTCATTGTTGTATGCAATTGATGATGAAAATGGCCAAACACGAGAGGCTGTTAGGGTTTTTGATCCTGAATCTGCTAATGTGTTTTTTGTCCCTTTTTTCTCTTCCTTGAGTTATAATACTTACTATAGACATGGGAATGATTCAGAGGTCAAATATGATGATCAATTGCAGGTAATAATTGTCTCTTTCTAGTATATTACATTACAAACTCTATTTGACTCTTAAATACTTGTACTTATGTATGTTCCATAATTGAGTTTTTCTCTACTTCTCAACAACAATTACTACTAAGGATAAAATGGATATTTTTAGTGTGTTTTGAAACAGGAGGGAGTATTGATAAGGAAAGCAAAAAGATTAGTTGCTTTTGTTAGATTTGTTTCTCTCATGAAGCTCATGTAGGAGCTTTTTTTCCTCAGTACAACATTCTATTAGTTAGATTTCCATACTTTCTTCTCTTTATGCAGACTTCTTAGTCAAGAGTCTAACACTAGGACCAAGATATTTCAACTGTAAATATGTCCTGTTAATTGAAAAGAAAGATGATCTTAGTAATTCTTGTTTCTGTTTACCACGCCTTTTATTGGCATCAAGACAGTTCCTCACAAGTATAGGATAAGATTAAGATATTATAGATCTCAACAAGACATTTTATTGAGGAATAGCATTTTGTTCCCATTTTTTTTATGTCCCCATGAGGTTTCAATATGTATAGAATATTAAGTATCATATTTTTATACAGGTTCTCTACTTTTTAGTGTATTTCTTGTATACTTGATTTTCTTCCCATCATTAATAAAATTATCTTAGCTTATCTAAAAAGAAAATAGAAAATATTATGCATCATACTTAAGAAGTTCAACCTGGAAACTAATAGCTGTTAGAAATCCAAATTCTAGTTAATGAGTCCTTTAAAAGGCTTAACCCTGACTGTGTACTGCCTGGTCATTTAACCTGTGAAAGTGGAACAGCGGATGCGTCTTGCGATTCATAGTGCAGCTTAAAAAACCTGGCTGTGTGATTTATTCAACTAAATGTTTGGTAAGACACTCATTTTCTATGCACATATTGCTAACTCACACTCCTTCCACCTAGGCAAACTTGACCTATTTTGATTGTTATGAAGATGAAGAGAAGTTTGAGCATGAGAATATCTTATATTGTAGTCAGATGAAACAGAGTGTACAACAATAATTTTAAAACATGAAAAAGTAGAATTAGTTGATGAAAACTGTCAGGTGTTAAAATCCTAAAGCTTATATTTTCTTGAATTATTGTTAAATGAAAAAGATTTCTGTTTAAGGAAATAGGTGAAGTATTTTGGGACCTACAAAAAAGGGAAGTAGGTGAAATTCATGTGAGTTGATGCTAATGTGCTCCGTTTTGGTTAACCAATGAAATTTATAGAGGACACTAGCATTTTGGGTCTCTCAAGGAGGTGATCATTAAAAGGACTTCTCTCAATCCTTTTCACTGTTCATTCATCCAGTGGTGAAGGTTGTTCTTTTGTTAAAAGAAATGATAAATGCATCTAAAGTTAGGTTGTGTTAAGGAAGGAACACTTCAGACCAATAAGGTTTGGAAAGTAAATTATGCATTTATTTGGTCTTATATAAAGCTCTCCTACATTTACATTGTCAGTCGAAGAATCATTACCTTTGAATAACTAGATAAATTTTTTGGAGGGATTCTTATGTCCATTCAATGTGGAATATTTGCAAAGGGACCATGATAGTGTTGGAAGAGGAGTTGGTGTATTAGCCATTACTTGGTGCCAAGAAACATTCAAGTAGCATTCTTCTGGAGCCAAAAGGGTGGGAGCCCCTTGCTAGTTGGATTGGTAAAGTTTGTGAATTGTGCAGTCTTTTGTTGCTGGCATATAAAATTATGAAAAGAAGAAGATGAAAACTTTGAACAGTATAGAGAGTTAAGAGAGTAAAGAAGCTATTAATGAAGTTTGAGGTGAAGTCTTTTTTGAAACTTAGTATGCAGTAAGTAGAAAGAAACGTATATCCAGTACATTGAATAGAGAAGAGGGGTGAAGATGGAATCTTGTTATTGTAAGACGACCCCCAAAATGTATTGACAGGGATAGTAAGATCAAAGAGAGATGTGCCATAGTGTATGAACTTGGAAGAGGAGTTGATGTATTAGTTATTATTTGGTCTTGAGAACTACAAAGTAACATTCTTTTGGGGCCAAATCATTTCACCAAGAACAATATAAACTGATTGAGCATATAGTAGTACTTAGGACCAAAGTGGTCACAGACTAAGTTGCTCAGACTCGGGTGCGAGTGTTCGATACGGGTGCGGATCTAGAAGTCGGATCCTTTATGATCTAATTTTTAAGATTCGGGGATATGGATCCATGTATGGATATGGGTGCGGGGATTCGCCTAAAATAGAGTTATAAAACCTAAATTATGAGATATTATGTGGAGAACTTGAGGAGAATCGAGGAAGGAGATTAGAGGAAAAGGAGTGACAGAAATTTCTATATATCTTCAATTTCACCTTAGCTTTTGTATTGATTACTGAAATCATTAAAACTGTTTAGACTTTCCCCATCGATTTTGGTCAAAGCACCCAAAATCGGTTGACCAAATCAGAGATGGATCCCACACCCACACCTACCCCCACACCCATGTCGTGTCGACATGGGTGCAGCACCAACAATGAAGAGTCTGAGCAACTAAGGTTAATGAAATGGTTGAGAACCATGAGGTCTCAGGTTCATTTCCCAGCGGAGAAAAAAAACACTAGGTGATTCTTCCTATCTGTCCTTGCCTTGGTGGACAGAGTTACCTGGTACCTGTTGTTGGTGGGAGGTGGCAGGTATCCCGTGGAATTAGTCGAGGTGCGCGAAAGCTGGCCCGGGCACCACAGTCATATAAATAAAAGAAGGACCAAAGTATAACCAATGAGGTGGGAGAGAGCCCCTTTTTTGTTGAGTTAGTCATATAAGTAAGCTATGCAGGCTTGTGCCGTCTTTTGCTAGTTCGGAAAGTTGTGAAAAGTTAGAACATGATTAAAGCCTTGGAAGAACACAAGGGAGTTAAGAAAGGTAAAATGGCTATTGGTCAAGCCTGGTAAAATCTTATGTGACTTAATCCAAAAAATTAAGGATGTGGGAAGTGGAGAAAGAAAGTAAATCCTAGGACACATGAGAGAAGAGGAGCAATGATTTGAACCTTGTTAAGTGTAATAAAAGGATGCCAAACAAGTTCTGACAAGAGATAGTGAGATCAAAGAAGATATATATATATATATCATCTATTTTGATCAATTATTTAACTCCAATTACAAAGATAACACTACATATCCTTGAATATTTGTTCAAGAGAGAAACCTTAGCTACACTCATGAAACTAGGTCCATAGAATTGAACTCAAGGGTGTGGCCTAGTGGTCAATGAAGTGGGTTGAGAATTCTGAGATCTTAGGCTTTTCATCTTTCCTAGCTTTGGTGGACAGAGTTACCTAATACTTGTTGTTGGTGGGAGTGGCAGGTATCCCATGGAATTAGTCGAGGTGGGAAAGTTGGTACGAACACTACAATTATCAAAAGAAAAAAAAATCCGTTTAATTAAAGGATGTCATAAAAATATAAGGGTTCCCTAGACTCCACGTAATTCCACTGAATTTGTTGTTGTATAACAATATAAGGGTTAGAAAATCCTATTGTTGAGATGACATCCCTATAAAGGTTTAAATAGTAACCTGCTAAGCTATTTACAATTATATTACAGAGTGGAAAGATGACAAATAAGTAGAGAAAGAGTAACTTTTTTTTTGGATGACAAGGGAAACCCGCAGCCGCTACCCTATGCGTGTGCATAGGGTAAAACCCATGCTCCTATGCAATAGCAAGCAAACCACACAATAAAGGTAAGCCGCACTGGGCAAACCCGGTGCGACAAGCTCGATCCAGAAGGCAAACCCCTTGCTTTCGCTGGCAAGGGGTTTCAAACTGAGACCTCCAACATGGAAGTCCCAAGCCCAAATCACTGGGCCACCCCGAAGGGTAGTAGAGAAAGAGTACCTTGGTTTACAATATTAGAAAAAAGAGATTTTCAAAATGTAACTTGTCAAATAAAGATATATCAAACTGTGTGAAAGTTCGTGGTAATAAACTTCTGAGTCATACAATAAATTTTGAGAAAATAGGATAGAGCATAGGCTTAGAGATTTAGAAGGGTGCCAAAGAATAAATTGTTACCTGTGGCGGTAGGATCTACAACAAATGCTATATTTTGGTAACAGATTGGGGAGATTTGTAGGAAAAGGAAGTATCCAATGACCTAGAGAAAACATATGATAAATTACCAAGAAGTTCTTTTGCAGGTGTCAGAGAATAAAAAGAATTCGTGTTAAATATATAAATTTCATAATGGAGATGTACTAAGGAGCTATTGTAAGCATTAGAACAACAGGATATAAAGCAGGTTCTCATAATTGTGAGTTTACACCACAGATCTATTTTTAGGTTACTTGCTTGGGTTACTTATGGATGAAATAACCAAGTGTATGAGATGAGACAACATGGTGCATGCGATTTTCTTGAAACCGGTAACTACCATGGTGCATGCTATTTGCAAATGATATTATTAGTTTACGATATTAGCGAGAGTTAAGTAAACCAAAAGCTTGAACTGAGGGGAAACTCCCAGTAAAATAAGGTTTTAAAACCGACTACAATAAATTTTGGGTGGAAGGCCGACTCTGATAAATTTTGTGCTTGATGCACTTCCAATATTTATGCTGGGTTTATTTCCTGTCCCAAAAAAAATCATCAATAGGTTGGATCACATCAAGAAGATATATCTATGGCAAGGAATCAAAGATAAGAAGGGCTTCCATCTAGTCAAATGGAAGGAAATGACCATCGAGAAGAAAACTGGGAGTTTGGGGATCAAGAACCTGAAGAACCAAAGTAAAGCTCTCAGAACCAAGTGGCTTTGAAAATATTTTAATGAAAATCAGAACCTGTGGGGCACTGTCATTAAAGCCAAATATGAGGAAAAGGATAACTGGATGACAAAGGAAGTTACTACTCCCTATGGTGTTAGCTTATGGAAATCCATCAGAATGTTGTGCAATGAATTCAAAGTCAACACCAAGATTGAAGTGGCAGATGGAGCTAAAACTATTATTTGGAACGATGATTGGCATGAAGCAGGCAATATGGAGATACTATTTCAAGATATATACAACCTAGCCCCACATCAGCAGAGCACAATAGCAGAATTGTGGACACCTCAAGGGGTTGAACTTTGTATTCAGGAGACATCTCAATGACTGGGAAATTCCAAGAGTTATAGAATTTTTCAACACCATTGATCAGTTCAGTGGTTTGAAGGTGGGACAAGACATCCTATAGTGACAAGGAAATAGCAAAGGGACTTTTGAAGTAAATGCAGCCTAATGGAAGTTAAACCATCCAAACAAACAATTAATTAAATGGCCTTGGAAACATATTTGGAAAGCCAAAATCCCACATAAAGTAGTCTGCTTTGTATGGCTATTGGCAAAGGAAGTTGTGCTGACACAAGATAACCTGATGAAGAGGGGAATCCCACTATGCTTCAAATGTTTTTTGTTTGGAAAACTTTTTCTGTGGGTAAACTACTGCCACCTATTCATACACTGCAAGGTCACTAGTCAATTGTGGAGAGTATTTCTTAGGCTAAAAAATAGTTCCTGGACTATACCTGGGAAAATCAGACACTGCACAGCTGGGTTGAAGCAGGAGTACATGCCAAGAACAGGAAAATTAGGATTGGTGTTTCAAGAGTCTTTTAGTCGGGATTCAGTTTGATGGTGTTGGTACACGTACATTATTTGGGATTAAGTTTTATGGTGTTGGTACACTACATTATTTGGGATTAAGTTTTATGCTGTTGGTATGCATACATTAGTTGGGATTAAGTTTTATGGTGTTGGCACGCGTACATTAGGATTGGTGTTTCAAGAGTCTTTGTAGTTTGCACAAAGATACATATATCGGTGAAGTAATTCATATAACTGATCAGATTGGTTTAGAATTGGGATGTAGTACTAGTGTTATTCTAGTATTCCTTCCTGTAATAATTATTCTGTTTTTGCATTGCTTTGTTCTTCTAACAGGCTGAAATTGTGGACTTCTTACAAAAGTCTGAACATTGGAAGAGGTCTGCTGGTCGGGATCACGTGATCCCAATGCATCATCCAAATGCTTTCAAGCGTTACCGGGAGAAGGTGAATGCTGCTATTTTCATTGTTGCAGATTTTGGTCGTCCTCCTCCAACAGTGTCTAATTTGAGGAAAGATGTAGTGGCCCCATATGCACACGTGGTTGAAACTTTTGAAGCTGATGACATTTCAGACCCATATGAGTCCCGCACAACGCTTCTTTTCTTCCGTGGGAGGACAGACAGAAAAGATGTATGCTTATCTGAATTCTGAATAAATCAATCATATATGCTCCAATAATTGATTTATTTGAATCAAATCATTTGAGATAATGTACTCTATTTTTTTTTCCCCACCAAAAAATCATGTATTCTCAAATGATGAAAATTGTTCCGACTATGTTCATGCTGCAGGATGGAAAAGACCGTCAGCAAATGAAAGACATGTTAAGTGGTCAAAAGGATGTTGTCTTTGAAGCAGCAGGAATCTCAGGGAAAGGTGTAAATGAAGTAAGTTGTTTAGTTAGCCAAACTGATTAATTGGGTGGCATCTCTTTGTTGTTACAACTGGAAAATATGAGATCACATTGCAATGTACTTTGGTATAATGCCATATGTTGGATCCTTAATTATTGGCCGTTTCTGTTGACCTGCCAGTTTTATCACAAAGGGGTACCACTGCAGTTGAGATTAAGAAAGTCCCTCACCTACCTTATTAAAAAAAAAGGCCCCCCACCTAACTAATTGCCTGTACTTGTTACATGTACTTATAGTTTTCCCTTTGTATTTCAGTCAACAAATGGGATGCGTTTGTCAAAGTTCTGTCTACACCCAGCAGGGGACACCCCATCATCTTGCCGCCTGTTTGATGCTATAGTCAGCCATTGTGTTCCTGTAATTGTGAGTGACAAAATTGAGCTACCTTTTGAGGATGAATTAGACTATACCAAATTCTCGATATTTTTCTCACGTGAGGAGGCAAAGAAAGAAGGATATATGCTTGATCAGCTGAGGACTGTTTCAAAAGCTAGATGGGCTGAAATGTGGGGCTATCTTAAGAACATTAGCCATCATTTTGAGTACCAATACCCTCCGAAAAAGGGTGATGCTGTGAACATGATATGGAGGCAGGTGAAGCGCAAGCTTCCTGCTACCCAACTTGATGTACATAGAAACAGAAGGTTGAAAGTGCCAGATTGGTGGAGATAGTGGTTGAAGCTTGGTGGTATAATACTGTACATTTTGTATACATTGATAGGCAAAAATCCCTTATAGGGAACTCTTAATCGAGCAAAGAGCAGCATCTGGATTATATGAAATATTATTAACATTAGTTGAACAATTCTGTATTGGTTTTGCCCTGGAGATTGAGGGTTACTTGGTTTATGCGACGATAGCTTACCCAACATTTAGCATATTCATTTATTGCAATAATAATAGAGGCTGAGATATATCATTTTCCCACTAGAGCCATGTGTTGGAGGAATTTTTCTACCTAGGGCCAGGTTACAAGTGCTTTGATCAGAGTCTTATTTTGCACCTCTCCTCTCTTTCAACCTGCCTGCCTTATTTATTATTCCCTCTGTCCCATTTTATGTGAGTTACTTTGACTTTGCACTATATTTAAGAAAGAAAGGAAGACTTTTAAAACTTCTAATTTAAAATGAATGATAGAAATTTGTGTAATTATAAATCATTTTATTAAGGATAAAATAGATATTTTAAAATTAAATTGTTATTTAATATATAAATGTATCATTTTTTTTTTGGAATGGCTAAAAAAAGTCATATAAGCTGGGATAGATGGAGTACTTGTTTATGTACTTGAAACTAACTTTGCTCATAAAATACTAAAGGCAAAAAGGGTCTGGTGGACATTTGTATTTGTATGGGTTTGATGACAAAGGCATAAGTAGAAAGGTTCACAATACAAACTCATGCAAGTATAAGGTTTCACTAGACCTTTTTGTCAAATGCTAAATAATACGTGCATTTCTTTAAAAAAATCAGAGGATCTTGATCCGGTGTGAGAGCCAATCAGATAAGTGTTTACACCACAAGTTAATAATTTGAATTTTTTTTTTCTTCATAGTCAATAGTTTGGATCTTTTTATTTCTTCATACTCAATAGTTTGAAATTTGAATCTTTTTTTTTCCTTCAGTCATACTCAATAGTTTGAATCACTCTATGCGGCTACGTAACTTTTCTTATTTCATTTTGTTCTCTATGCTCCATTACCTCTACCACTGGAGGTGAAAAATGAGCGGGTCGAGTCGGATATGAGTTGATTGAAAATGAGTCAGATAAAAATAAATAAAATATTCATCTCGATCCATATTTAATATGGATAAATTCAATGAATAATATGGATATCTATTTTATTAATTTGCTTCTTATTATGTAGAGAAAAATGTATTTCCATCAAAAGATTTTTTTAATTTTTTTTTCTCCTTTTAAGGGTGTATTTGGTACGAAAGAAAATATTTTATGTTATGATTAAAAAAAAAAAAATTGAAAAGTAAATCCAATATTGAATATTAGAAATTTTAGGAATATTGGACTTATTGCAATAAGCAGGGTTTGCCTTTTGAGAATAAAAATGCCAAATAACTTAAGGATACGAGCATAGATCTTTAAAAGTTTTTAACCTCAAACATAAGTATTGGTAATTGGATTATTTTTGGAAAAATTACAAAATATACAACTTAAGACTTTAATTAACAAAATATCAATATACTTATATTTAATTACAAACATAGTTTTAAAATTACATACATAACAAAATAATTAATTTTTGTATTTACGTTAATTATTTTTTTTCCGATTTTCCTATCTCATGCTCTTTGAATTACATGCCCTTTTATGTGGAGTATAATTAGGGTATTAAATTTTATCAATATTAACTCTCCTATTACAGACCCATATTTACACGCTTAATTGATTTTGTTATTGAGAATTTTTATTTTATTTTACGTTTAATGGCCTTTTACTGGTATGATATTTATTTTCATTCCTTTTTTATACAACTTTTTATTTTTCCCAATAAAGTTGGTGTAGTTACCCATATGGAGTTATAGTTCCCAAAAATTTAAACCATCCTTTGTCAGCTGTCAAACTCCTAACCCTTCCATATTCTTCGTATTATCTCTTAACCCTTCCATCTTCTTCAATTCATCTCTTTACCAACTACTACATCATAGTTCACCATTGTTCGATGGAAAAGACTCCGCGTAAAAGTCCTAGGCTCAACAAATCTGTTGTAGTGGTTGGTAGCCCGCCGATCATATGTTCAAGACCATCATTTGAGTTGAATGCGTTCACCCAACCTTCTGGCAACATAGGTATTAGAGCCGAGAACAAAATCAACGAGTGTATTGTTATTAATTCATCTTCATCCCACAAAGTTAAAAAAAAAATTGATTTTGTTGTTGATACAACGTTAAGTATTACCCCAATATTAAACCAATCTATTTTGCGTTTACAATGTGTATTAATTTTGGTTGGGTTTCAAACCAAAATAATTTACTTTAAGTAGTGATTTTCATATTAAATGTTTTAGGTTGGTATATAACACCAGAATATCAGCCACTATATACCCCCCTATTTTATCAATATCTGTGCTTACTTCACCATTAGTATACCAATTGTGTACGTGCTAGTTATTATATACAACCATTATTATTAACATTTTTTAGTATTACTCCAATAGTATATCAATTTTTTTACGTTAACAACGTGTATTAATTTTGCTTTCAATTCAAACCAAACTCTTCACTTTAACTAGTTGTTTTCATATTCAATTTTCAGGTTGGTATATAATACCAAATTATCAGCCAGTATAAACCCCCATTTTTTATCAATATTTGTGCTTATTTCACTACAAGTACACCAAATGTGTACATGATTGCCATTATAACAACTATAACTATTAACTTTTTTTATTATTATTACTCCAACATTATACCAAAATTTTTACGTGAACAATGTGTATTAATTTTGGTTTCAATCCAAAATTTCTTACTCTAAGTAGTTGTTTTCATATTCAATATTTAATATTGATATTTAATACCAGCCTTACAACCAAACAGGAGTATATCAACGTTATGTCAATTAAATCACCAATAATACGTACAAACTAATCAAGAGTAACCCAAGTTGGATAAAAGTGCATTTATCATTCTTAAAAAATTTCAGATCTTTTGCAAGAAGCAATAAAAAGTCAACAAAAAAATTGAAAAAATACAGAAATGTTAATTCTGATGAGCAAACTTGGGGCAAGTTTTTTTGTTATGCCCTGCGGTACCACATCTACTACAAGCGACTTTACTCCTCTTGAATTTTTCTTCGTTGAATTCCTTCTTACGGTTGTTACTTGGTGGTTTGCCTGGTTGTTTTCTTGCAATTGGTTGTAGCATTACCTCTTCCAAAACATGTGATGGAATATTCCAAGTGCTTTCGCAAGGTAATGATTCTATTGGAATTACATAAGTATCTTGAAAATTCGTATTACTATAATAGGCTGAACAATAATCTTCACGATGCTTGTTTCTGTATCTGATAGCTGCAACTGCATGACTACAAGCAATCTCATCATCTTGAAATTTTCCAAAACTACACATTCTAGTATTTAGACAAACCGTAAACCTTTTTGCACCATCTATAACTGTATGAAGATATTCAGTTGATGCACCAATAATTAATCAATATATGTACCACAAGATACATAAATTACAATATTAAGTTATTCTTCAACTTTTCCAAATAATCTACCAAAATAGAATCAATATGTACACCAAACTGGGCAGTCCATGTAACACCCAGAAATTTTTTGAGCTAAGACTCGAACCATCCTTCGTTGTGAGTAGGATTTTACTGAGGAATTTAAAATTTATTAAGTGTTAAGGTCACTAGATATAGCACCTTGAGTTCCAAAAAGAACTAAATTGGAAATAGCAAAATCTGAAATTTTGCAAGTTATGCTTAAGTTATGAGTTTTGGGTCAACTTCAACTGACTATAACTCTCAGTACATGATGAGTTAGGTGGGTTACAAGATAGTTAATTAAATGTCTTTGAATTATCTTTCCAACGCCACCGAGTTTGCTAAGTTTCGAGGTCGGATGAGTGAGTTATGCTCTTTTGAAGTCAGGTTGTCCAGTTAAGGAAAGTTACCCGAAAATAGTAAGGGGTACTTTGGTCTTTTCCTTACCAAATCAGATTTAATTCATTTTCAGTAAGATTTTAAGGGTCTAATCCTATTAGGTTCAG
>JAJONR010012990.1:0-15211 GCA_029582245.1 Solanum etuberosum | reverse complement strand
GGCCCCTTGCCTCTTCTTCCATGCGGATTTTCATTATCAAGGTCTCAAGAGAGGTTTCCTTTTGTTTGTGGCGCATAGTTTTTTGAAATTCCTTCCAAAAAAGTGGAAGTTTATCTACTATGCCACAAACAATAAGGTTATCTCCAATTTTTACCTCCTCAGACCTTAGCTCTCCAACAATCATTATAAAGTCTTGAGCTTGGTCTACCACTGATTTATTGTCCACCATTTGGAAACGAAAAAAATCTACTAGCTGCATATTTTTTCGCTCCAGCCTCTTCGGTATCATACTTACTCTGCAATGCTTTCCAAATTTTCTTTGCACTAGAGTAAGTTCTATCATAATAATCATAAAAATTATCAGATAGACAATTAAGAATATAATACCGACAATTATAGGAATTACCATCATACTTTTCCATTTTCTCATGATGAGAAATAAGTTCATCATCATCCATGGAGGTGTCATTAACTTTATTAGGATTCTTCTCAGTTAACACATAAGAAACATTGAGAAGACTTAAGTAGAAAAGTACTTTACCCTTCCATCTCTTGAAATGGTTACCATTGAACCGAAATGGCTTACTAAGGTCTCTCATCTCTGCGGTTTTTTCAATTGTAGCCATGGTGATTCTCCTTAAAATTGTTAGTGAAAAATTACAAAATAAAAAATTACAAGATTACAACTGAAAATAAAATGAAGAAATAAAAATTTCTTCAGGCTGAGGCGCGGATATCTCGCTCTCTTTAAGGAGATTCAAGCCTACTGCATCAAATGTTTTTCACCGGTCCAGCAGTAGTCCTTCTTGACTTGTCCCCTCCAGGATACAACAGCCTTAACACAAAGTATAACTCGACAACTTTGGACAAGAGTTGAGTCTAAAGCTCCACAAAAAGAACACCTCCCTTCAACTAATAAGAACTCTCTTTTTGACTAACTTTTTCCTCTCTATATTTTTCTTGTGTATAAACCAAATGAAGACCGCCACTATTTATACTAGAAGAAGTCTTTATAGCAATGAATAGGAAGATAAGGGTGTAGTAAATAGTGAAGATAATGACCTTAGGAGTTATATAGGTTACAAGGTATAATGGAGGAATTAAGAGTAAAGAATAATGTGGGCAACAAATGCCCCTCAACGTGCAAGTGCAACTCAACGGACAAAAGTCAATGTGTGCATTCTCTAACTGCCAATGAAGAAGCAGTAAAGAAAATGTCCACCAACGGCAGCAATGAATAGATGCAGTAATGCCTTAGAGGCAACTTGAACGGCCAGAGTAAAAAATTGTCAATGTGGCAATTCAATATATGGATTATTTTTTGTAATATTAAAATGCCTACACTAACAATAAGTGTATAGGACGGAGATATATGTATTTGTATTTGTATATATAGTCTATCTCGCTCTATACAAACACAAACACAATTTATATATTTGTGTTTGTTTAAAAGTAAAAAAGGCAAGAGAGATAATTGAGAGTGGCAAACGAGACTCAGGGGAGAGAGGCGAGAATGACAATGTATTTGCTATCAATTGGAATTAAAGTTATGGAGACCTGAATTGAAGAGACAAATTGAAATTCTTTAGGCTATTTTATTTAAAATAAATTTTCTGTTTAATGTCATCAACTCGAGTTTTTATTCAAAACTACTATTCGTTAATTAGCTTAATGCCATCAACTCGAGATTTTGAAGAGACTCATAGAATGACATAGCCAAATAGAGTTTGTACATTTTCGTTAATCCATGAACATGATTTGTATATTTTGATCGGAATAAAATCAAGAGAAAAAGAAAAAATTGAAATTGATCTATAGACTTTTCGAAATAAACTAAAAAGAAACGAAAAATGAAAGCATAAATCATAGATGACTTTAATAAAGAGGAACTCATGTAAATACCTTATCATGCAATAAGGTTTGATTCTGTTCATGGAGTTTCCGTAACTATACCGAAAATGAAAAGTTGGACGCAATTGATATATTACACCAGAGAACCGAAGTAGTCAAACCGAAGGAACCTTCTGCTTTTTTTAATTTATTTATTATTATTATTATTATTATTATTATTATTATTATTATTATTATTATTATTATTATTATTATTATTATTATTGTTGTTGTTATTATTATTATTATGTATAAATAAAAGTCTATGGCCATCATTTTTGTCTAATACCAAAAGCATGCTAAAATATTCCTATTCCCTTTTAACTAGCTGCCTTTTTGGACCATTTATCCTTAAAACTCCATTTGTGATAAATAGCTATCACTTCTCTAATTAATCATAATTCTATATGTATACTCTTCCATAACCATACATCCAATTCTTGTTAACTCAACTTTTTAGTGATCGGTGAAGATTCATATAGCCAATTCCAGTTATTTACCTTCTTGATTACAATGGATGTGAAGAGTTGGTATAGAAGTTTTAGCACAAGAAGCAAAAGTGTTGGATTTGCAAGAAATTACAATCATGGTGATATTGAAAGAGTGAGAGAGCCATTTTCTAAAAGTAGAGGTAGCAAAAGTTCACTTTGGAAAGTTTTGTGGAAGAAGTTGTCTAAGGAAAAGAAGAAGGGATCAAGACTCGAGTGTTCTAGGTCAGTTCATATGCAAATTCCTCGTTATGATGAATACACTTATTCACAGAATTTTGACGATGGTTTTAGTTGGGATGAACCTGATCATCTCTTTAAATCATTCTCTGTTCGTTATGCTGATCCATCTAAACTACAATTTTGAAGTGATTAAAGACTGAGAGAGACGTAAATCACATGATTAATTAGTGTCAATGAGATTATTATTTTTTCCTTGGCCCTTTTTTGTTCTTTAATTTTAGATTAACTTGTTACCTCTCTACATGTTCATATAATCCTTACGTGTTAATGGATTTGGTTCATATTGTAACTCATTGATGTATAAGGAATTAATTTTGCGCAAGCAATGTTAATTTATTATCACAACTCTGTATAAGTTAAATATATTATTAAGTAAAAATTCGTTCGTGGTGCATATGTAAAATCACTCAATTCTTATATTCAAATTATCTATGAGTTTCGTGGTTAATTTGTTGTTAAATTGCTGGCTTGTAGCTAATAGAATTTTATGATAATTTAATAATTGATTTTGTTGTTTAGCTAAAAAAAATTGATAGGAAATTATATTTGGCCGAGTAGAAGAATTATAGTAGGAGAAAAATATATCTACATAGGCACCACTTAAGATTTAATAAGGGTAGAAAAATAAGAGTTAACATCTTAAGGATAAATATGTGTCTAAAATTGAATGATAAAGATAAATATATTTAAAAAGTATGATAAAGCGATAACTATAACTTTTTTTTTCCAAAAAGTATAAAACAAATATATGATCCTTTTTTTAAATTTAATTTAATCACACGAACACTTGTCTTAGATATTCCAATGTGCTTATATGTGGTGAATTCAAGTTACTATAGTTAATTGGGTTAATTAATAAGTAAAAATATATTATTTAGTTATGATTAAGCGATATATAATTATCTATATCAGTGTATATATATATATATTTACATGAGTATAGGGGTCTAGGGGAGCTAGTGGGGCATTATTTTAATTTTAATATTTTATAGAGCTATTGTTTAAGTCAATTCAATTTATTTGGCTCATTATTATATAGACCCATTTCCTAAAAGTTTAGCTACAATTTTAGATGATAATGCTAAGTGTAAATTTACAACATTTGTCAATATCCTTACCCATCAATGACTTTCTTGTTATAATTAAATCATAGGGTCCCTAAATTATATCATAGTTATCCATTTAAGTATTCTACAACTTCTAAAAAAAAACTTACAATTAAAATATACAACTTGTAATTAGCTCAATCAAGAAGTTTATACGTGAGTAGTTTAAATAGACAATGCAACTTGCATTATATCAAAAATATTTTTTATCGATAATTAATTGATGATAATAACTTAACCAACGCTAAATATAGTTTTTTTTAAAGATAATTTAAACTCTTTGTAAATCCTTAAAACCTATATATAGCGATATTAAATCCAATAGCAATTAACTAGCTAGCAATAATGTCACACGTTCTTTGACTACACCTATTATTGTCTTGTACTTTTATTATTATTATTATTATTATTATTATTATTATTATTATTTTAAATTTATTTTATTTTATTTATAAACCCTCAGTATAATGTACTCACTTTCACGTGCTTAATAATTATGATATTTCAATGTAAAATGTTACCACAAATATCATAATCTTGAATTAAATAATGCCACCTATTTTATTTGGCTAAACCATGTAAATAAATTTAAAAGTAAAGTCTATAGCCTATCATATTTGTCTAATAACCAAAAGCATGCTAAGTATTCATATTTCCTACTAGCTTAGCTGCCATATTGGACCATTCTACTTTTAAGTCCAAAACTGTTTATTCATAAATAGCCACAACAAAACTCTAATACTTTTCAAAATCTTATCTCATTATTTATCTACTTGTTAATTCAACTTTTTCTTGTTGATCATCACAATGGATGTTAAGAATTGGTATAGAAGTTTTAGTACAAGAAGCACAAGTGTTAGATTGGGAAGAAATTACAATCATGATGATATTGAAGGGGTGAAAGAAACATTTTCTAAAAGTGGAGGTAGCAAAAGTTCAATTTGGAAAGTTTTGTGGAAGAAATTGTCAAAGGAGAAGAAGGGATTAAGGCTCGAGTTTTCTAGGTCTGTTCATGTACGAGTTCCACGTTATGATGAATATACTTATTCACAGAATTTTGATGATGGTTTCATCAATTGTGATGAACCTGATTGTTTCGTCAAATCATTCTCTGTTCGTTATGCTGATCCATCAAAATTGATCCTTTTGAAGTAATTAAAGATCTTACCTCCTACTTTGTGGAAGGTACACAGAGAAGATGTTTATGACAAACTCTTTATTTTGATAACACTTTAATTTCTTGAGTGGATCTATCAAAAATAGTCTCTCTACCTTATATAAGGTAGGAGTAAAATATACATACACCTCATTTTTTTTCTTTCAAATTTTTCTTCTGAAATCACACTGAGTATGTTATTATTTTAAAGAGATATACATGTAAATCACATAATTAGTGAAATGCACCATGGATGTAATAAGAGCTTAGTTTTCCTTAGGTAGTTTTTGTTCTTTAACTTTTGGATTCTTGGAGCCTATAAGTAATATGTTCATATTTGTGGATTTCATTGGAATTGGTTCATATTGACATGATGAATCCAAAAAAATAAATTGCAACTTGCAAATGATGTTGTGGGAGATTCTAAACTTCACATCTTTTAAGTTAATGTATATCATAAATATAAGAAATATCTGCATCAACATATCATATTCTTACATGTTGGAAAAAATCGTCTTATTTTTGAGCTTACGAGTCTCACATTTTAAGAAATTTTATCAGTAGATATTTTTGAGTGACTTGATAGTGTAATAAGTCTTTGTTACTGATGATACATATAAATTATACTAGAAATTTAGTCCACCGATACTTGTCTTATATATACGAGTAAAATTTACAAATAGTTACTTCTCAAGACACTTTCATGGAATTTTATTTGTGAAAGTTGGAATTTTTGGAAAATGAGTATTTTTATATAAGTTCACTTTATCGAACATGGAAAAAGCTCCAAGAATTATCCTGAGGTTAGACCACTCTACATAATTTGTTTTGGTCAGAAAATGACTAGATGGAGCTATTTCTTTTATAGATATTATGATAGGTATTAAGATTTTCTTTATTTGCATTAAACGTAAGACGTCTGAATCTAAATATACATTTAAATATTAAAATATGCAATAAAATTTAGATGACTGAATTCGAATACAAAGTGAAATTATGATATATAATGAGTAATGACTCACAAAGGGATAAGGGTTCTACACCAAAACCATCATATTATTGTGGAAATTTGCTACGGTCCAGATCCAATAATTGGTAAGGTTTTGTGTGTTTTGGGTCTAGGACGCGCATAAATTTGTTTATTGGATTTTAATTAAAAATACGTTTTTATAGTTATTTCTGAATTTATTTTTATAAAATTCCTAATAAACGTTTTTTATGTGTCATAATTCACTTTAAATACGTGTGTATAAAGACTTCCAGAGATGAACTTCGTCTAATTTGATTCTTATTTCAAGGAGATACGTATACAACAACTTTTTGTTGGTTTCCTTCTCACCTAATGAGTGAGAATTTACAAAATTTGATAGAGCTATTGAAGTCAATTCAATTTGTTTTGTTCATAATAAAAAAGTACCCATTTCCTAAAAGTATTGCTATTGTAATTATTAAATGAAAGAACGTATGATGTTTAAGTGTAAATACAAAAACAATTTGTCAATAATCCAACCGTTATTTTTGTTTTGTTTTAATTTGTTTTGTTTAAAACGCTCAACATAATATATAATTAGTCATTATCACGTGCTTACTAATTCTTTTGATAGTTAGACATGAAACAGAATCACTTAGAATTAAATATTATCAGCTATTCTCTACGTCTCAAGTTATTTATTGTATGCTTCTTTTACAAGTTTATGTCTCAATAAAAATCTCTATTCTTCATTAGATATAGTTTTCAAGAACAATTAGTACTAAGGATAAAATGGACAAAAATAATTAATTTTGTACTTCTAAAATGACAAATAATTTAAGATAATTATTTTTTGAAATCATGATACACAATTTGAGACGTAAGTAATACTATTTTATTTGGTCAAAACGTATGAACCTTCTAGTATATATGAATTAATTAAGTCTAAGCCCATCATGTTTGTCTAATACCATATCATGTTAAAATATTCCTATTTCTTACTAGTTAGCTGCCATTTTGGACAATTCTACTTAAAGTTAAAAATTATCATAATAAGCTACAGCCAATTCCTTTAAATGTTCAAAATACATTTCACTCCTAGCTCTATACTTTTCACAACCATATATGTCTCATTATACTCCACGCAACTAATTATTTTTTTGTTGAACGATAACAATTCTCTTGATCAGTGAGAATTTATATAGTTGATTCAAACTTATTAGGAATTGAGACATAATTGTTATTATCGTTGTTGATCGAAGTTATTGCTTACAATGGATGTCAAGAATTGGTATAGAAGCTTTAGCAAAAGAAGTAGAAGTGTTAGACTAGGAAGAAGTGATCATGATGATATTGAAGGAGTGAAAGAATCAATTTCTAAAAGTGGAGGTAGCAAAAGTTCAATTTGGAAAGTTTTGTGGAAGAAGTTGTCAAAAGAGAAGAAGGAAAATAAGAAGGGATTAAGGCTCGAGTGTTCTAGGTCAGTTCATGTGCAAATTCCTCAATATGATGAATATACTTACTCACAAAATTTCAACAATGATTTTAATTTGGATGAACCTAATCATGATGAACCTGATCATCTTTTTAAGTCATTCTCTGTTCGCTATGCTGATCCATCAAAATTACTTTTGAAGTGATTAAGATACATGTAAATCATGTAATTAATTAGTGATTGTGATTTGTGCATACAAGAGCTACTTAATCTCTTTGGGAAATTTTTGTTCTTAAATTAACTTTTGGATTTATTTGGGAACCTCTATGTTCATGCATATTAATTGTGCCTTTTAATGGATTTGGTATGTACGTACATGTTCTAGGATATATGCAAAAAAATTTATAAAAGAGTTACTTTATATCTACTCTCAAATATATTTTTAAATCATTTTAAAGATTTGTATTCTGAAGTTCAATCGATGTAGTTCCAACTTCAAATCACAGGGAGAAAAAAGGAAAATAAGAAAGAAATAACACTAGCCGTAACTAGTTTGATATAGTTAATTTTGTTACTATTTGGTGACTAAATTAATGCACACGTTCATGAAATTTTATCCTTTAAGTTCGATAGTCACAATTAAACCTTAATTCCTTAGTTAAATTTGAAATGAGTAGTTCGAATTTAAATTGGTACTTATGTAAGATCAAGACGAAGCTTGTATGATCTGAGAGTGTGGCTGAATGGGTACTCGTTCATGTTACTTAGGCCTGATAGAAGAAGAAAGACGGCAGCAATAGTCGCATTTAGCAGATTTTGGTTAAAACTTAAATAACTGCCTGAATGGCTACTAGTTACATTTCTTAGGCCTGGTTGATGACTAAAGTCGGCCGCAATAGTCCATTTACCATTTTGGTTAAAACTTAAATAACTGCCTGAATGGCTACTAGTTACATTTCTTAGGCCTGGTTGATGACTAAAGTCGGCCGCAATAGTCCATTTACCATTTTTCAAGCCAAGCAAATTCATTTTGAAATTTGATTTTTTTGAAACCATAGTGAAGTCCATGGGCCTTGTATCTGAACTGGGCTAGATTAAAAATGAGGCCTTTGTTGAAGTGATCAGGACCAAAATCGTATAATTTCTTTAAATTGACCCCTAAATATCAAAATATGTCGTAAAAATGGAGAGGTTGTACGTACTGCTCCCCCAATTCCTTACGGAAGGTTCGGTAAAAGTTTCACAAAAAAATCGATCAGAAATCATATCACCAAAATATTCATGGGCTAACACACACGAAAAAAAAAGGAGAAAATAGCCTAATTCCTGTAAATTAGCCCCTAAATGTCAAAATATGTCATAAAAATGGTGAGACTGTATGTACTGCTCCCCCAACTCCCTACGGAGGGTTCCGTAAAAGTTTCGCAAAAAAATTGATCGAAAGTCCTATCACCAAAATATTCATGGGCGTTAACATACACTAAAACTGAGAAAATCACCTATTTCATGTAAATTGGCCTATAAATGCCAAATTATGCTGTAAAAATTGGTGAGATTGTGTGTACTGCTCCTTCAAATCCCTATGAAGGGTTCCGTCAAGGTTTTCGCAAAAAAAAATAATCAACCTAACCCGTATCACCAAATAATTCATAGGCTAACATGCACGAAAAACTGAGAAGATTGCCTCCTGTAAATTGGTCCCTAAATGCCAAAATGTGTCGTAAAAATGGTGAGACTGTACAAATTGCTCTCCTAACTCGCTCTGTAGGGTTCCGTAAAGTTTTCAAAAAAACAAACAACAACCGAAAGTCATATCACCAAAATATTCATGGACTAACACATGAAAAACTGAGAAAATCGCTTAATTCATGTAAATTGGTCCCTAAATACCAAAATATGTCGTTAAAATGGCGAGCATATACTTACTGCTCCCCCTACTCCATACAGAATGTTCCATAAATGTTTCACAAAAATATCGATCAGAAGTTATATCACAAAAATATTCATAGGCTAACACACACGAAAAACTGAGAAAATCACATAATTACTATAAATTGACCCCTAAATGCCAAAATATGTCGTAAAAATGGTGAGATTGTTTGTACTACTCCCCCAACTCCCTGCGAAGGGTTCCGTTGAAAAATCGACCGGAATCCATATCACCAAAATACTCATTACGGAGGATCCCGTAAAAATTTTGCAAAAAAATTGCTAAAACCCACATCACAAAAATACTTATGGACTAACACACATGAAAAACTGAGAAAATCGCCTAATTCCTGTTAAATGACCCATAAATGTCAAAAATATGTCGTCGATCATGATGAGGCTATAAGTATTACTCCCCCAACTCATTACAGAAGAGCCCATAAAGGTTTTACAAAATAAATTTGGACGAAAGTCATATCACCATGGACTATATTTAAGGCCAAAGATGAGAATTTGTGTGAATGACCTATTTGGATTTAGTTTTTAGTTTTTTTTTCTGTTTAATTCAAAATCACAATATTGTTATCAGAAACATGATTTTCATAAAATTGATATTAGAAATATAGTTTTCATATACCGCTTGATGTTCTGTATTCGTATAACGTCCGATTAAATTCGGCCGACACTTCCAATTTGATAAGATTGAAAATTCAATTATATGCTAAAATTGGAATTGGTCTTGTTGAGAGTATACATCAGAAATTGGTAACCTTCAATATCTAAAATATATCAAGATTGCGTAATGTATTATTAATCATTTCACAAAATGTCAACTGAATGATGTCTTTATGTTTATCATTAATTATTAATTAATATCATTATTCATAGTGCAATCATGCTTAGATATAAAATAATTGATCCGTCTTAATTTAATTTGACACAAAATCTTAAATATATCATAATATTTATGTGTATATAAAACTTTTAAAATTTGTGGTGCTAAACCTGTAATAAATTTATATGGATAACTAATTAACTATAAAGGCTTATAATCACAAGCAACTCGAGTAGTGTAGAGATAATTATTTTTAAATAAAAAATATGTCATTATTTTTTAGTGAATTAATAAAAATATAGTCTATAACATTATCGGGAATACAATTCAAATGTATAACTATAATAATTGTATACTATTGAATATAATAATTATTTTTTTACCTTCCTCAATTAATTTGGGTGACATAAATTGTTTATTTATTCATTCACAATCTCTCTTTACACACCGTTCGAGCCCCTCCTACTCGAGCACAAAATTAATAAGATAGGGTTAGCCACCTTCTCGAGATTTCATTGAGTATGTTTTTTTCTTATTTGATGCCTAATAATTTCACGAAAATTCGACTAAATTTAAAAATATATATATGTGGAAGTCTCACTTTGGGGTAGATTAAAGTGTTTCCTAACTAAGGTGACTTCGTTCTCAGGAGGACTCAAACCTAAAACCTCTGATTAAAGATGAAAAAATACTTTTCACTCTACTACATTCTTTATTAGTCACTGAGTGTATTATTATTATTGTTGTTGTAGTCGACAATTATCGAGAGAAGTACCACCTTTTCATCCAAATATACTGAAAATTAGAAGAAGAAAATATCTATAATTATCTTATAGGCAATCTAATTATGTTTATAACTTATTTCATCATATGTTCATAGAACTTAAAACTTAATTATAATTTTATTGAGTATTCCCATTATAAGTCCAAAAGTAAAACCTTTTTTGAGAAAAGAAAATCGTTGACTCTTTTTGTTTCTTCCAATTGCATCATTTTTAAAATATATAAAAAATGGACCTTGCTGTTTTATTTTTTTGGAAAATTATCAACTGTTCGAAACTGTTTTTTTCTTTCAATAAAAACATGATACGTAACTTTTTAAAGCTAAAAATAAATTTTAATGAATGAGAAATAAATATAACTAGTTATAATGGAAAAGTGGAAAACTATAAAAGGCATGCTTTAATGAAATTATCTTTCGCTTTTTTGGTTGATAAATAAAATAATAGAATATTATAACACCCTAAATATTGCAAGATAATACCAAAATATATACTAATTTTATTATGTTTGTAGTGCTCGTTATTTTTCTCCAGTATTTTGATTGTAGAAATATTTTTTATAATGTCGATAGATAAACTCAAACTCTTCTTTTTATGAGTATATTATATCCAATTCAAAGCGTATCGAAACATTTTTTATTAATGTATTTTTAACTATCGTCATGCTTATTGAATCTTCAATAATTAATTATTTATTTATTATCAAAGAATAAAACGATCTAGGTGACGAACCTTTAACCTAATTTTAACATTTTGCTTTTGTTTTCTTCTCACTCTAATGTATTTAATTTTTTCTAGTTAAATATTTAATTAGTTGTCAACTTTGCTATCACTTTAAACTAATAGTAATGTTTATAATTTAGATAAACAAATGGTATTATTATAAATTATAGGTTGTAACGTATAAATAAAGTAATCATATGCTAATTTAAATCGGACAAAATTCCTTGATTTGCTCACCACCCACACAAATACAAACAAAAAAAAAACTGAGATCACACATAATATTAATATATATATACATTATAAAAACATATAATATGTAACATATAGATAGAGTCGATTCTATAAACCAATGAATGAGACTCTTAGTTCTGAAAAAAAGATAAAAGGATTTCTTGATCTATCGATCTCTCCTAACACAATATCTAAGGCCCCGTTTAGATATGATTTGAAATTATATTGGTTTGAAATTGAAATTGGAAAACATCACACGTTAGGAAAACTATTAAAATTTCTCTAATTTTTGTACAATATTATCAAATGAGCAAATCATAGTTTATAAATAAGATATCGAAAAGTCCTAAAGCGCTGCCGCATTGATAAATCACATATCTCCATGTTCATTTTATAAATAAATATTTGCAATTATATAGTTTCAACAACATATAATTTTATAAAGATCAACTAGTCAACAATAATAGTAACTAGTTATTCTTTCATATAATTTTTTCACATGGTATGAACAATTTCTTCCCGCTGAGTATGAATCTTTTTATATAAAATTTAAAATGATCGATGAGTCTTTTTATAAAATATAATTAAACTTATGAATTATGTTTTACATTTTAAAAAGTTTAAAATCACAATTTGATCCTAAATCCCACTGTTTGAAAAAATTTAAGATTTGAAATCATAATTTCAAATTGCATATTCAAATATCTACTTAATATATAGTGTCGGATCAAGAAGTTATACAAGGCGTTTCAAAAATATCATATTTTAGATCAAAGAGATTTAATTCAACAACACCTTATATATAACAAAGAAAAAATAAATTTTATTTTAATTAGTAATTACGCAGTATATAACTAAAATCTTGCATCCTTTCCTTTAATTTATGATGAGAAATTGACTTTTTTTCCCTATTCTGTTCCATCAAAGGAATACACCTTATTTTTTACTTTAGAAAAAAATGCTATTATTATGAGCAAAGTAAAACACATTATTTAATTTTCCTAGTCAATAAATTATTGTAAAAGGGAATTCTACTTTTTCTTCTATATTCCATGTTCTAATTTCCAAGGCCATTCATTGCCAAGACTTTCCCCATTTTGAATTTAAAAAAAGTTAGAAAACTTCCTACTTCCTCGCTGTTTCAATTTATGAGACATAGTTAAAATTGTGAGAGTTGAATAAAAAATAAATTGATTGTAATTTATTTGTATGTTCTTTAAATATTTAAATTATTATTTTTTGTAATTTATAGTACTTTTATATAATTTCTAAATATATAAATTATATTTCAAGAATCTTAAAAATTATATATCCAAATGCACGATTAAAATAAATAAGTTTAACTTTCGAAATTTAAATTATGTCATATAAAAAAATTATAAATTAAGATGGATGGAGTATTAATCTTCAAAAGCTACTTTAATTTTACCCAAAACTAATGAATAAATGTGACCTTCTAGACATGTCTTTTGCATACTTTTGTTTTTCTTTTTTAGTTTCCTACTCAATTCTGGTATTAATATTGGGGTCTACTAAATACTAATAAGCATGAAAGCGTTTCTTATCAGATTTTTTTTCATTTTTAGAATTCAAACTTTAAACATCGAACAAAATTTGTCCATTCTATTACAACGTCCTATAATCGATTTATTAAAAAAATCAAATAACCTTTTCCTTCTAGACTCATATGAATAGTCCTCTTTCTAACTTCTCTTTTTCTTTTTATTTTCTTATTTTATTAACCAACCAAACAAAGTAATATTAAGGGTCAATTTTTTGTAATATACACAACAAAACAAGCTAGTAAAGGTAATGTGATTGAGAAGTAAAACAGACAAATTAATCTCTAATGAATTGTTACGTACTCATTTAATGAAAGAAAACCGACTTTAACAAATAAGCCTAAAATCCAATACACTTTTATGGGAAGTAAAGTCAGAATATGAAATTTATAAGTTTAAAATTTTAATTTATTTAAGATATTAGGACTTTAATAAATAAATAATTTATACATATTTAATAGATTTTAATTACAAATACAATGTTTGAATCAAATTTCCACCTATTACTATTTAAAAAAAAATATGAGATGAACAAAACTGATAGTGATGAATTTACAATTTAAACGTTAAATTTTAAATTGAGAATGTCAATTTTGAAAAATATATTTAATTTTATTTATACTTTATTTTACATATTCTATTTTTTTTCTAAATTCACATACTCTTGATTGAATTTGCTAATGATAGCAAAGATACATTTGCATACTCTAACTAATTGAGGTTTAAAATATGGTGCAATTAAAAATAATAAAATTAACTTATAAAAATATAATTTATACAATTTTTATAGAAAGAAAACTTCTAGATGCAATTATTTGGATTGGACATATATAGTTGGAAAATCACAACTTTTAAATTAATTATAATTCTAACTTGTTTTTTTTTTTTCCAGAGTCAATGTCTGAGTTCTGGCTCTTTGAAATTAATTTTTTTCCAGAAATGTAGAATAAAAATTATAATATTAAATCCTATGGTCTACTTCTTTTTTCGCATAGCGAAAGTTTAGTATATAGAGTTGTTGTTTTTCTTATCTGTTTGATTAATGCAAATACGCAAACAATTGTAGAATGAGTGTACGATAAAATTATAAGTATTTTTTATTTATATTCAGATGATTTAGATTTGAGTCTTATTGGGTGCATAGTCACCTTTATTAAGAACTAATTTTTCAACATGTACCCAAATTTACTGGTCCTCTAATATAGGTCACCAAGTGAAAAACAAAAAATTATTACTTTAAATTGAATAGTTAATTTGCAATTTGTAATTTTTTTTAAAATTAATAAGCCTATGAGAAATAGTATATAGACAGAGAATGGGGCAAAAACTTATTCTAATTTTTTTAAAAACGATTAGATGATGACAAGAATATATTATGACATAATTTCATTGTTTTCTTGTTGTCTTCTCCATTCTTATTTAGTTACAACTAGTATTATTTTACATTTTAATTGTTTAATCATGTGGAATGTGGCTAGCAACTACTTTATATATATATATATATATATTTATTTTATTTTTTTATTTTAATCAAAAGCATTGGGTCTTGCCCATTTATTGAAAAATTAAGCCACAATATACATGCCGTGCCTTGATCAATAAACTTAAAACCTTATTTAGTTCCATTGTAATTGTTTTAATCAAATCTCTCTCTCGCTTTATACAAATATATATATTAGGGCGTTACATATCAAAATATCAAAAAATAGCTATACGTAAAAGAAAAAGAAAAAGAAGAAGAATCACACACACATAAATATTTGATTGTGAACTTATTTATAATTATAAATTAACTTAAAATTATTATAAAACTCATAAAACTTCAAATTTCTGATTCGTCTCTATAACGTATGTTATT